>VXBJ01003286.1:300963-361895 GCA_013400055.1 Nycticryphes semicollaris | reverse complement strand
AAAAAAAAAAAAAAAAACAACGAAGGAATTAAAAAAACAAGAGAAACCCACTGTTTCAGCCCAGCAGGAAAACTTCCTCTAGACTCTTTTTAATTCATTCCTCTAAAAAAAAACACACCCCAGAAAGAGAAATAAAAAAGAAAAAAAAAAAGAGGATAAACTGTTTCAGAGCAGGTGAGCAAAGCGATGGAGATGAAACAAGAACACCAGCTCAGATGCTTTATAACACAACAGTGGGAATATGAAGGCAAAGCTGCATTGTGTTAAAAATTCAAGACTAATTTAAAGTCTTGTTCCTTAGTGCAAAAGCTGGAAAGACGCCCAAACGAACGGAGGAGGGAAAAAATAATAACCAGGCCAATTGTATATTTCTCCTAGAAATTCCGTGTCAGAACGTACCTCGCGACTCACACTTGCAGGCTCCAATTTCAATAAATCAACACAGCGTGCAGGGTAACAGTAGCACAAGTCTTTCTCTCTTTCCATAATACACCCAGGTAAAATCACCGTGAAGCGAAGAACAAAATGCCCATTCTTTCTGGTGCTTGGCAAGGGGACAAATTACTTTCTGCACCTCTCTGTGTTGAAGGACTAGTTATTAAATACAGCCTGAGCTGCCTTCCCAGCCGTACTTCAATCAAGGACAAAATAGAGCAAACGCGACTGTCCACAAGAAATTCAGAGAGCAAAAGAGCAATGTCAGGATGAGGCCACCCCCACGCACGTCTCTGCTTACCCAATTATTTAAATGATTCAGATTTGCAATGCAGAGCAAAGCCATACAGCTCCGTTACACAGAGCCACTGCCCAGACCTGCATAACGTGCCACAATTTTTTGCCAGTATTTTACAGATTATTCCAACTGGCTGAGCCCAGTCCTGAGCATCCCGCTGCCAAGACAGAGCAAACAAGAAGGTGAGAGTGAGCTCAGCGCTGTCCCTGCTCACTCATCCCAAATCCGTTTGCACAAAGGAAAAAAAAAAACAAAAAAAACCCCAAAACGTGGTGTTTTTGTTTGGACAGCAGTTTGTCCATGTCTGGGACTCAGTTATGCTGAACGCTGTGGAAATACCGAGGACGTGAGAGATCAGAGGAGAAAGCCTCATAAAGACATGGCACAACTTAAGGGAGGAAAGGAGCACAAAAAAAAAGATGTGACGTGGCCTGTATTAAATCAACACTATATTAAATCAACGCCATCAGTCGGAACCATCCCTTGGTTCCCCCTCCCACCCCCACCTACACCACGTCCCCTGTAATGACATTTCATGCCACTTTTGCTATGAACCATTTTATATTTCCTATATAATCCCTCTCCTTTGTGAGGTGTAACTGTGTTACTGGACAGCACTGGGAGCTGGAACGTGATGCAGGTGTTATCTCGGAGGACAGAGGGCAGAGCCCAGAGTTCCCAGGAGCTGCCAGCAGGGTTTGCAGCCAGCCTTCTTTTCCATCTCAGTGCCGAGAAGGAGATAGCTGGTGGGAGCAGAAAATGCCTATAGAGACTTTTAAAACATCAGATTTATTTCCCCCCTACCCCCACTGAAATTTGACTTTTCAGTAAGTCTCTTGGCACACATGCTTGTGGAAAGAATAAAAAAAGTTCCTTCTCTGGAGAAAGGTGGTTTGTTACAATCACAACCAGAATGTGCAAGTGGTCAGTGGGTCCAACCCCCTGAAGTGCCTCTGAAAACCTCTCCCGAAAGCCACGTACCAGTGGAAGATGTTCCACAGCCAGAGACTGCGGGAAAACTACAGAAATCCATCAGGGAAAAGCAAAGTCTTAAGGATCAGACTCTCCCAGAAAAAAAACAAAACAGTCAAATGAAACAAATCCAGAGGCTCGTCCTTTTTTGGGGGGGGGTAACAGAAAGCAACGTGCCATGCATAGGTAATTTGGATTTTACATTACATTCTTCAACATTTCTGCACAGAGGCAAACTTTCCCCGAATAACCTCTCAACTATTTGTTGTTATTAAATTACATCTTTAGCTTGCCACATAAAACACCTTTGAGACTTTGTGCCTTCCATAAAATATGTAAAAAGTAAGCTTCTCGCCCACACAAGCAGCTCAGTGCATTAAAAGTATGCACCAACCCAAAAAGAAGAGTTGCTTGAACCTATGGATTAGTGATTAACACATTTCCAAGTCGATGCACTAATTAAAATAAAATTTACCAATAACTAAGCCAGGAAGTAAAAGCACTTGCCATTAAAACATCTATAGTTCACCATCGCCAGCAATTTCCTTCTGTATTTAGGGGAAAAAAGTAGTCATGAACTGCTAACCTTTGCTTCATGTCAGGCTGGTACCCACTGTCAATAACCTCTCACTCCCAGGGATCAGGAACAAACTGGCAATCACGGGAAGAGCAGCCAACTCCAGAAAGCACCGAAAGCCCCCCCAGGTCAAATGGACAGGAGAGTCTGTGGCATCTCTCTGGACAGAGAAGATGCTCCAGAAAAATGCGGACAGGGACAATTTTAATGAGGCTTATAAACTGGGACCACTTCAGTTCCATAATGACAATGCTTCACAATCTGTCATCATCTTTTAACAGATATGCCTGGGCTGTGACCGTGGCCAAGCTGACCTCACCACAGCCCCTCTCCCTCGTCCCCCTGGCAGTCCCCCACCTCCCTGCTGAATCATTTTTTCCACTTCCTCACCTCACTGCCAGCATACGTATCAAAAATACCCAAATAATTTTCTCCATATAAACATTACTGTGCTTGATCTTGTAGAAGTTAATTATTTGGAGGCAATCCTACGTGAATAAAGAAATAAACCAGAATTTTCCAGTTAAAAAATAATAAAAAAAAAGACTTGATAATCTTATCCCAGAGCAGAAGTTCTCAATACATGGTACCCATGAAATTAATTCCTGGTGTTCCCAACCAACAAAGCAATAGATGTTGTGTGAACACACTCTTCTGCTCCTCAGGTTTTGCCCATACACAAGCAGTTACAATGCACAAGCCCCACAGCTTCCCTGGCCATTTCACAGGACAAAAAGGCAAATACCGCCACATTTAGACAGAGGAGGGCAAGAGCTTTGAACGTGGATAAATTTCTCATCCTTCCCCATGAGGACAGAGACCCCAGCAAACCACTGGCAGATCACTCACATGGTAGATGTAATAACCATCCTTCTTCCTTACTTGAATAAAAGCAGGTTTTCAGCAACCTAGGAAACTGACTACCAAAGAGATTTGCGGAGGTTTGGGAGAATGGAATTTAAGTCACTGCAAAGGTAACTCAAAGGCAGCCTAGTTATAAAATTCAGATTTGTATGAATTTGTTTTCAGCATTTCGGTTTCCACAGCCAGCAAACACTTTTGAAAGAACCTCATTAAAAATTCACTGTACTCCTCTCATAAGCTTTGAGGGGAAAAGCAAAGAGCAACTGACTTTCCAAACTATTTTAAGACTTGAATTAATAAATACAGATAAACAAGCCCAGGAAAGGGAAGGAGCTGGGCAAATTTGCTCTTGAAAGACTCCTTCCCCAGATCAGTAACAAAGCAGCAAACCTGAATGTGAAAGTTATGCTTTTCTTTTTATTCTGGTTACGTTTAAAGAGGATTCTTAAATTATTAGGGAAGTCTTTGTGCCAATAGGTGTCAGCTTGTAGCCAGGAGAGCAGGAGCCATGTGCAGGTATGTGCCCTCGGCAGCCACCGCTTCCCTCAGTGGGTCAATGCTCACCCCACTGTCGTGGCTGCTGCAAGTGGGACGGCGTGTTGTTGGAAGGAACTGGTTCCCTCCACTCCTCCTGCCCGTACCATTGCTCCACCTTCTGCAACCGCATCTGTACAACGTACACAACATCATACAACCCTGTCGCCGTGCCTTCTGAGTTGGTGTGCTGCTGCAAACTCCTACCAGTACCCCTGCCACTGTCCTCAACACCTCACCGTGGACCAGCTTGCTGGTAACGGCATTTCTCCCTCAAAACTGAGCATTTGAAAATAAACTTGCTGCCCCAATAAACAGCCCATCCGTAGAACTGCGTTTCCTGGCACTTTCTGAATCAACAATTTCATATTTGCCTCAGGACAGTCACAGCTATTTGCTGCTTTGTTTGCCAATGTGCCATGCCTGGAGCAGAAAAGACAATTTTGGGATGGGAGATAGTGAAATACATGAGTCAACAACAGAAATACTTGGCTGCAGGCTTGGCTGCCTGGAGATATCTCAAACATCTTCTAACTCCAGTTTTGCAGTAGACTAGACTCAACCCAAAAGAGTCTCATATTCTATTGCCAAGAGTCAGTGGAAGATGACAATAATCATGTTGCTCAATGTCAGAGAGGAAAGGGGCTCCAAAGCTCCCAGCAGAGTCAGCAGAACCTGAAAACCACTGTATGAGGGAATCCACTCCGGGGGCTGAGCCCTTGGAAAGGGGATATCCTGATTAAGTTGTGCACGTGTCAGCGTGAGGGCAGATACTTGAACAGGAATAAAACTACCAGTGCAGGCTCCTTCCTGCTTTCAACCAGCAAGTTGGTTATTAGCCACTGTTCAAAGGGAAGAGGGAAGAAGCTGTCCAGAGACATGCTGGACCACACTGTGTTCGCAATGAGATGACAAAAACCCAAAAGAGTATAGCCAAATCTTCCTGTGAGCTTGTCCTGAATGTTTTAGCAGCAGCTGCTGGGTGGCCTGTCTGAGAAAGGAGAGATTAGGACAGTTCCCCTCATTAGTGCCATGCTGGGTGCTGGGAGAAGAGGAACTGTGGCTGTTGTGGTTGTGAAAGTTTGAGAACTGTCTTGCAGAGGACATCACGGTATCATGAACCACAATCAGTCTTCAAGGACCTCCACAGACCAAGGACTTCTGGAGACCATTCTGGCTGGACTAGGGAAGAAGAATGATGAACACCCACCCAAGAAGAAGAGGGGAACAAACTGACAGGGCAGGGAACCTAGCTGGAAGAGCTCTGCCCCAGCAGGAAGAGCGGGGCAGATAGGGTGGGTCTCTTAAGAAGCACTGCTTGATTTTAAGTCTGGCTGCAGGGGGATGAAGGGTCTGTGAAAGACTCCTGTTTGGTCTGAGCAAGGTCTGTACGACATGGTTGAGTGGGATAATATAAGAGGGGCACCGTGAGCAGGGTGGGAGTGGGCTGAGAGCAATGGGAAGCACAGGAGGTGGTCTGGCCCAAGCCAAGGGGAGCAGGAGGTAACCTGGTCCTGGGTATTGGGCCAAGGGGTCAGAACGGCATTCACAGGTGAGCCAACGGGGCCGAGTGGGACAGGGGATCGGATCCAGCCCTAGGAGGAACTGAGGACCAAGAAAATAGAGGGTTTCCCAAAGCCAGCTGGACAGAGATCAGGGATGAGGTGGGCCTCAATGGCAGTCCAGTTCCCCTGGTGCAAATTTTCCACCTCATGGATGCGATCCAGGTCCTGCAGAGCTAATGAAGCAATAACTTTTTCCAAAAACAAGGAACGTTGAGAGCACCAGTGCACAGGACTGCTGGAGAGGAAGGCAAAAGGCAACTGCTTGCACAAAACAGCAGCTCCTCCATAAGGTTTGCTTTGTCCAACAGCAAGGTCTGAATTTCATCTATTACAGCTTCTCCATTAAAAAAAAATAGAGTGTCAAAGTCCAAATAGAAAAACGTGCTGAGCAGCCTGGGCATAAACGGCCCCAAAATGCCTGTGCACCTCCTGCTGCAGTGACTCAAGAGTCCCCACAAGCACCAGGATTCTGCTCTCCATTTCAAAAGGTTTTCAACCTTTTCTCCTCCTTCAGTTACACTGCACATCAGCCACCCCTCAGCACAGAGTAGGGTGGGATAACTGACACTTAAACAGGAAACAACAACTGCTGAACAGGAGGAGGGACCATTGAAAGAAATCCAGAATAACTGTGATTAAAAAAAGGTGTATGAAAACGCCGCATCTGGTGCTTACCCAACAACTTCATGTTGCCCCGTGTTCCTATGAACATTCCATAGATGGTCATAAGAAGAAACTAAACAACTAAACTCTATGTACATTATATTAATGCATTATTATTATTATTATTATTAAAGCAATGTGAATCTATAATCTTATTATGGATGAAATACTAGCTTATTCTGGAGGAAAAAGGCAAGACTGCTCTACACCAATGCAAACACTCTTATGTATGGGACAGCTTCTGCTTCCCACTCCCGTGGGAGCCCTTGTCCCACTATGGTGGGAGTGAACAACCCACCCACCCACGTGCACCACCACCCTGAGAAACCACACTGCAATACAGCCTGTGACCTGGCACGCAACGCCAGGGAAAATGGGGCGAAAAGAGTGCTGGGGCACCAAACCTGCAACTGGTAGGGACTAGTTTAATGCTTAAATTTTCAGATCTTCACAGTGAGAAAAATGCAGTATATTTTGCAGTTAGGACTAACCATGAGGTCGTTCCATAGCTTGATTACACCACATGGCAGTGATCTACGCAGTGAGGCTGAGTGCAGGCAGAGGAGGAAAAGCAGGAGGAGAGGAGAGGAGAGGCTGGTGCGAGGGAGGAGAAGGAGAGGGGTTCGGGGAGCCCCTGGGGCTGGGGGGCTGGCGTTCCCGCAGAGGGCAGCATCGCCCCTGCTCAGCCCGGAGGGCAGCCAGCCCTGCTCCTTGCTCCCTGCTTTAGCAGCACCAGACAACACATTAGGTGAGCAGGATCTCTCATACTCCAGCAGCAATTATGAATTAACTACACTACAGCAAAACGTAGCAAAAATGCCAAAGCCCACCAGGATAAAAAACAGCCACACGCAACACCGCTCCCCTCCTGCCCCCCTCCGCCCCCAAACATTGAGAAACAAGTTCAAGATTGCAATTGCATTCCTTGGCATAACATTCATTTACAGTGAAATTACGCAAACGAAGGAAGGGTACAGCTCTGTGTGGATGGCTTTTGGTGGGTTTCAGATATTCATGTTTCCCTGGGGGGATTCAGCTGCACCTCCTGACACATCAAGTGATGAGGCAGACTCAAACAGAGATACCCAACTTCTGAACATCCTTGGGGACTAGTTCCTTGCTACAGTCAGAGGAGACAACAGCACACAATGCATCTACTGGCTCGTACTCAATTAAAAAAAATCAGACAATTATCATATGTGACATTATACCAAAATACATTTTTCTACTATCCTGGGTGCAAAGTTGTTAACCATAAATTTTAGGCTGAAATCGTCATAGTGGTATTAACTTTGAATTCTAAAAATGACATTTTAGATTTATTTTTTAAATCTTGATAAAAAAAAATAATCCTGCTATGTTTTGCTCAAGGAATTTTTCAGATTCGGAAACTTGCAAGAGAGGAAATTACATGTGGATCACGCTCATGAACAAAACAGACCAGCGCACAAGGAGCGATAATTCACTTACTGGCCAACTCCTAGCTGTCAGGGAAAGGGTTAATTCTAGCAATGCTGGAGCTTTATTGTGTGCACAGCCAGAATTAGCTTACACTACAAAATGAAACACCGCGAAACCTGTACTGCATTAAGGTTAGTGGAACTACATAATAATTTATGAACTGGACTATGGTTTACACCACAGACAAACAATCGCTAAGCAGGAGGTCTTAGGAAGCCGAAGGTTAAAGGTGATTGCATATTACCTGAACTTCCCTTCAATAACTCAACACATGACTATTAGCCTGGTTTATCTGGCTCTATTAAGAAGAGCCGATGAAAACTTTTAATCTGCTTCCAAATGGCTGCAGGCACTGGGCAGATATTAGGTTGGTTAGGAGCAGGGAAATAAAACAAAAAACCGGGGAGCTCCCTTCCCCAGCCCTCGTTAGGGTTGTGCCCTGGTGGCAGACACCTCGCTAAGGGTGACAGAGCCCTGCCTGCACCCCGGCTACTCTGTCGCTGCACACACCCTGCAGGCACCGTCCCACCGAGGGATCCACATTCCGGGTCAATCCAAGCAAAATCAGCATCTGGCACCAGGAGCCCTTCTGCTCCGAGAGCATTTCACAGCTTTAATTGCACCATCAGTTTATTATGCTTATAAATGTTATTGTAAGTGGTTTCCCTCCTGACATTACCTGTCCTGCCACCGGACATCTCTGATCACACACCGCACCCCAAGGAGACCTTGGTAAGATGCTCCTGGAAGGAAACCTCAACCATAAATTACCACCAACTTACTACAAGCAACACATTACCTTGTTCCCTAAATCAGGATGAAGAACTTCTGCGTGCTCCGTGACTGCCTGAATTCCAGCCCTGGCTCTAATGAACCCCAAGAGCTGTCTCTGCAATGCCCCCCTCTCTCCTGCATCCCACAGAGCATCCCCAGCTGCTTATGGGTCCCAGGGCTGCCCCTCGTCCCCCCAGCTCCACCACTCTTGGGACATAGGAAGCCAGCCCCAAACACTGAGCAAATTCAACATGCTTTGCCCCAAAATAGCATGACTTTGGCTGACAATAAAGAATGACCTTACGGTCGTGCCAACAAAGTTTCCGAAAATAATCCTTTCATGGGTTTTATGCGATAGCAGCTGTAAGCATTTCAAAGCACCAGCATTGGGCGGGGGGCAGATGTTCCCCATGCTTCTTTTCAGCGTGGCAATGCTACAATTAAACAATAGATTTCATTTTTTGAGTAAAAGCTGTGTTACATGGCTACTGCTTTATCGCTTTGCATATTTGTTTTACTATAGTGCCCACAGGGTCCCGCCCCAAAGACTTTACACTCTTAATTAGCCTTAATTAAGGTAGCAGCTCCCTATAGCTCCAACCCCAAAGACTGTTGCTACTCTTAGAGGGACACATCCAAAAGGCAGCAGAGTACCTAGAAGAGTCTCATCCACTTGTGCAGGCTGAGAGTCAGGGTCTGGAGACCTCCTGGATATTGCTGCTCCCAGGACACACCAGCGGCAGAAGCCCTGGGAAGGACCCTGGTGCTGCAGATGTCCCTGCTGTCTCGCCCACAGGGACCTTGCCAGGACAGCAGAGGCATGCTGGACCCTGCTGCCAGCACGTGCTTCCCACAGCAGAGCCAACTGCAATTAATTCCCCAAATCAAACATGCCACAGCACCAAAAGTGTCTCTTGTAACAGCACCCACTGCGCCCATCTGGGGCTCTGGCCACTACAGGACGGCTGGAGAAAGAGAGACAATATTGTATTGCACATTTGCTGCAAAATCAAGTGGGGTGGGAAGACACAGGTAAGTGTGTGTATTAGGGGGAGCCAAGTCTGCAGACCTGTGAGATGTTTCAGATGATCTTTCAAGTGTGCAGCATCGTACTGCAGGCAGAGGACAAGGAACGATCCGGAGAATCTACCTGGGTGGTGAGCATCACCCCGGAGAGAAGGGAAAGGGACCTCGCAAACGCATTGTAACTGGGGCTTCATGTAGCAATCCATCAACCCCATGGCCTTCTCTTACCCAAAAAGTGTCCACACTTTTCCTTCCTCCAGAAGCCACAGCAACGCCCACCTCTCCCCCGGCAGCACAGGCATTTAATTCAGCACGTTTTAAGCAGCACTGGCTGCATCTCTCCAACGTGCCCCATCTCCCTGCTCCGGGACATGGCAGTGCATTGCTTTTAAACAAACAAGGGTGGAATTAACCCAACGCATCACTGTGCCCTGTAGCTCCAGCTTTGTGTGTCCGTGTGTGTATTAAAAGAAAATAAACAGAACTAAATTGGAAATCCTGGAAACAGACTATTTATTTATTTGCACTGCAAGCAAAGTCAGAGGCATCTACTGCCTTAAAGCTTCTACAAACTGAAGCAACTGTTTAAGAAGAACAAATTTGGGATGTTTTAAGTAACTTCTAACAGAAATAAACAGTGTGGGTCCAAAGCAGAGTGAAAATACTGAGCAGTCACCAAAATCCATCAAATCAAACGTAAGAAACGAAAGGCCTTCAAAGATAGCACCTGGACATTCTCAGGGTTGCTCGGGCTATGCTTCAGCCTGGCAGATTATTTACCCTTTCCAGCCAAATCCATCATCCCCCTGACATTCCCAGCAAACACTAACAAGGAAACTCGGCTTTGTTGCCCAGTTTTAGGGAGAGCAATAACAAACCCAGCTCGCTTCCGAGGGAGAGGGATAAATCCGTGCTCTACCTGCCTGGTCTGGCACCGGGAACCCCTCTGCCCGTGACGCTTTCTAAACAGCTCCGGAAAACGGGAATCAAGACACAAGGATACAATCCTCTGTTAGCCTCCAGTCACACCTGACAGAACACAGCCTTTCCTTGTCCCCAGGACAGTAAATACCCTTTGATCACAGCGGTACCTCACCGGGACAGACACCTGCCAGCGCCTGGGGCCTCAGTGCCCCAGCGAGCAGGGGGAGATGCGGGATGGGACCCCCAGCAAATGCTCTGGGCTCTCCAACTCCCTGGTGGCTTTCTGGGACAGAAAGGCACAAACAGGGCAGAAACAGCGAGAGAATGAGTTATTTTCTTCATCCCCCTTTGCTCAGTGCAGACGAGCACACCCCTCTGCCCCATCCCAGACAGAAGAGGTACAGCACTAACATTAATTGCCTTCCTGTTCAAACTGCAGGACACCAACTAAATTTGGATTAACCTGTGCTACTAGTTAGCACAAACCTGGTAAAAACATTATTTGCTTGGTTTCCAGGCAAGGAACATGAGGACAAGGGGGTCAGCTGTCTGCAGCCCCAGGGGACCCACACCTTGGATGACCATGTCAGTCCCAGAGGTGTGCAGCTTCCACGGCTTGGGAGGTCCTTGGTTCCCACCGTGCCCACTACTGACACCACCAGCCCCTCAGCACCACCAAACCCTTCAGTAACCACGGAGGAGACCCTGGGGGACAGACACAAAGGCAACACGGGAAATGGCCAGAGCACCCCATATTTCTAAAGGCGCAGACCAGAGAAGCCCTAAAATACACGTCTTGGTGCTGAAAACAGACGTAAGCCCCAAGGGCACATGTATTTTTAATTTAATAACTAGCTTCACAGGTACAAACAAGGTGGAAAAGGCAAGGGAGGTCTTCAGCTGCTTTTCCTTACAAACAAGTCTGTACAGCTCAAAACTTCCCCCCACCTCATGCTGTTGACAAAATATTATTTATATTTATTTGTGTGTGTGTGTGTGTGTGTGTGTGCGCACAGGAGCTCAGTGGAAGAGCAGAGGGTCTGGGGGGAAGAGTGGGCAGAGCACCGTGTCCAGGAGCAGAACGTCCCCTCAGCCCCCCGCCGGGTGACAGACACCGTCCTGCAAAAACCACCCACGCTCTGAGAGGGGAGAGGAATCTCCTGGGAGGACAGATGTCTCCAGCACGGAGGGACGCGCACACACACCACTGAGGCTGGCCCCAAACACATGGCCGGAGAAGACCACCACTTTAAAGACAAACAGGAACCAGCTCTTGGCTTGAAACACCCAGCACCCTCTGAGGATTCTGGTAGTTTGTGAGGGAGGTGCCCAAGTGCAGCAAGAGACAACTGTCAGGAACCCTAAGAGATATTGATTTCCTAGGACTTCTGGGCCATGCTCATTTGTTTCACATGGAAAAATAGTTAAAGCAACTTGAACAGTTCAGAAGCATCTGTGCTCTCTCCTAATGATGCAAAAAAATCCAAGTTTTCAAGCAAGAGAACAATCACATTCCCTTTTGTCCTTCAGCTGTGTGTTTGACAACAAAACTGGGAAATACCCCACTGACTGAAGTAATTAATTACTCTTCCAAAACATGAGATAAACAAGGTCTAAGGGAGATGGATTCATGGCCAGAAAGGTCCACACTCCTCTGCCTGCTCCCCAGAAGCACCACTGAGCCCAGGGAGCATGCTCCTGCCCCAGCCTCCTAGACATTAAGGATCTGACCCTAAGTCCTGGTGCCTCCCTTGTAAGTGTGGTCCTTCATCTTGTGCCAAAACGATCACACAGTATTACTATGGCACACAAAGACTGCTGCCCACCCGACTGATGGGTATATTCTTAATTTTGCCTGTCTGCCTGTCTCCACTTGGCCACCAGCACATCATTTACTCTGCCAACCCTTTGTATTCTACCTGAACAGTGCTGGGCACAACCGCATCTGAACCCCAAGCCAGGGTGCTCCAGGGCTCTTCTTTGCACAAGAAATTTCAAGAAATAATATCACAGAATTATTCAGGTTGAAGAAGACCCTTGGGATTGCATCATTGAGTCCAACCATCAGCCCTACTCTACAAATTCCTCCCCTACACCAGATCCCCCAACACCACATCTCAACCACCCTGAAACACATTCAGGGATGGGGACTCAACCCCCTCCCTGGGCAGCCCATTCCAGGGTCTGACCACCCTTTCTGGGAAAAAAAATCTTTCCTAACGTTCAGCCTAAACCCACCCTGTTGTAGCTTGAAGCCATTCCCTCTCGTTCTATTGCTAATTCCCTGTGAGAAGAGACCAGCACCAACCTCTCTACAGTGTCCTTTCAAGTAGTTGTAGAGAGTGATGAGGTCCCCCCTCAGCCTCCTCTTCCTCCAACTAAACACTCCCAGCTCCTTCAACCGCTCTTCATAAGATTTATTCTACAGGCCCCTCACCAGCTCTGTTGCCCTCCTCTGCTCCTCCCGCTGCCAATCCAGCACCCTCACTGGCAAAGCTGTGGGACCACCTAGGGTCTGCTCCTGCCGCCAAGCCACCGAGCCAGGCACGGTGGAGCGTTTGCTGTAGCTTTTAGCTGCAGCCAAGAAAGAAACCCACACTGCAGTGCCCGAGGAGAGGAAGGAAAGAGAGAGAAAGGAGGAAAGGCAAGTTATGGATTTCACACCTGGAATATGTTTAGGAAATGTAGTTAAAACAACTCTTGATCCCCGTTACTAAACTGATACAGTAGTTGGAAAATCTTGCCCCTCTTGCTCCACACTCTCCTCTCACAGCAGTTATTCAAGGCAAAGCAGTGATGAAGAGTAGCAGCACAAGCATGGTCCGGGAGGGCTAAAGCAGCCGGGACAGATCCTGCTCAGGACAATGGTAAGAGGCAGCTCCAGCAAAGCCATCCCAGCCCTTCACTCCCATCCACTTGGGAAAAGACCTGGAGATCTCGCTGGGAAAATGGGGACAAAGCAGCTGCAGGACAGGGAAAAACCACACAGCAAGAAAACAGGGCAGCTGGTGTGAAAAATAAAAAGAGAATGAGGAAAGAGAGAGAAATAACACACACCTGTAAGTTCAGAGCAAGCCAACAGAAGAGGGAAAACGTTAAACATGGGGCTGTGCATTATTAATTCCATGGAAAACAGAGGAATTTATATATAAAAAGAATATGGGGAAATATACATTTTACTAGTTGAAAGGTATTTTTTCTTAGCTTTACACAGATATAGTTTAAAAAGGCAAGGAAAACAGCACAGCAAAGCAAGCCAATACAGCAAGTCAAGGGTGCAAGAGTTACAAGTGTCAGAGAGCAGCAACTGAGCTCTGGGTACCAGGCACACGGACAAGGAGAAGATGGGGAAATGGGTGCCTGGCGATCGGAAGAGAAAGGATCCTATTTTCCTTCCAACAGCCCTAAAAATAGAAACCAAACTGTAAGTGAAGGGTTATTCTCCCACAGCTCCGGTGAATTCAGTGGCATCGCTGCTAGTTTATACTGATGGAAGAAGAGGAACAGCTGGGAGAAACGGGAGCACGCAGGGATGAGGGTGCAGAAGGAGGAGCTCACAGTTTATCTGCGCAGCAGCGCAATGGATATTCCTGCCCCTTCCTACGCGTGGTCTCATCTCCTGCTTTTTTTATGGGGGGAGCAGCCCACACACCCAGCACATCCATACAGGGTTGTGGAAAGCAGAATCCACTAAAAAATAAATTAAAAAGTTAATAAAAAATAAAGCAAAACCCTCTACCCTCCCTGTAAACTTTACAGACAGAAACGAATTAGAAGCTGATCAATTTGTGTTAGATTCTGGGGTTTAAAATCCTCCAAGACATAAACCCAGCCCCATCTCTCTCTCTTTTAAGCAGGTAAGAAAGTAAGAGTTCAATTAGAGCTACCATAATTCCACAATTGTTTAGACATAATTGTCTAAATAAAATAAAGGGCTTAATTAGCACTATCATCAACATGAAAGGCATATTTGAGTAAACTTGCTGCTGCTTCAGTCAAAAGCAATTAACGTTTCACTTGATAAGAGCAATCTCGGCTGGATGCACATGTTTTTAATAATGCAAATATTTTTCCTACTTATAATAATTAAAACCACTTTTTTTTTTTTTAAGAAATTCTGCAAAGACTGGTGCTGAGAATAATCAATATCTCATATCCACTCCCTAGAACTGTATCATCCCTAACAAGGGGATTTTAGACAGCAAGTGAACCGTCCTCAGATCCACTCCTGTCCACGCTGAGGAGTTAAAAGAAATATTTCTACATCCCACTTCAGTGAAATAAAGAAACCAGGCACCATAAGACCACAAACCGCAGAGCCACATCCATTTCTGCGTCTCTAAACTCTTTAAGTAGATATGGAGATGGAGTCTGTGCCTCCTAGTTTTGTTCATTAAGATGTGGAATTCTGGGGGTTTTAACTACTACATGTCAAGAACCAAAGGTAAAATAAAAATAATCATAAAATAAAAGTGTATTCCAGCTAACCTGTTAGGGTTAATAACACTAACCCTACCCTCTCCTATGGACTGCCCAGGGCTAGGGTGGAGCTCGTTAGAGCAGACCGACACAGTAACACCATAAAACCAAAATAAATAAGAACCGAGACAGGCACCTTCCAAAATACCAACAAGCCCCATATACTGACACTAACTGTTTAAGTGAGAGAAGGAAGTTACAGATCACAAATGGCGTAGATGTATGGTGCAAATTAAACACGTTTTTCCTAAGCCCTGGAAGTGGAGCTGTGAAAGTGCTCAGTGTCAGATAAAACAGAAGAGTCAAATAAAGTAATTTCTCACCCACTAATAGATTCAGCCATCAAAAAGTTACAGGAGACAGACTACGCTCGGCTCCTTAGTGAGGTCTGAGCCAAAAGCATGATTTCCTGATTCATGCTAATGAAAAATGAGTGGAATTTATGAGTACTCTTGAATTTAATTAAAGCAGGGTCTTGGAGCTATTAATTACGTTCTCTGCATGGTGGGCTGGTGCTGCATGGGAAACCAGGGCCTGATGCTCAGCTCACTCCAGCCTGGGCACTGCCTTCCCACCAGGGCAGGCTCTGCTCTTCGGAGCTTTGTGCTGCGTCTCACAGCAAGAAGGTACCACCTGGGAGGGAGGCCAATCTGCCACCACTCAACCCACAACCTCCAGGAGGCAGAAACAATCTCCCAGAGGACTACAAGTTGAAGACATATAGGGGAAAGCAAAGGTATAGACAACATACATTTCGCTGCCTGCAGCATCCTCCTCTCCCAGCCCTCAGTGGAGGGACCAGGGAAGCCACCGTGTCCCATCAAGCTCAGCTTTACCCCACCACCAGAATTATGTCCCCATATGTTAGATCTCTCCTGTCCCCATTCTTTCTTTTTTTCTCTCATTAATGAAACTTCAGCATCAAAACCGGAGCAATGCAGGCATCAAAATTAAAGCGTCCATCTGTCATCCCCATGCTAATATTGTTTGCAGCCCGGCTCTTGGAATTTAACATCTGCAGTAATGAAGGAAACTGCTGGGAAAGCTTTCAAAAGTTCCCTAAACAGCATGTTAATGAATCCTCCTCTACAGAAGCACATTAGAAAGGGTCACTCTGCAAACCAGGAACCGTGCATTAAACAATGCCACTCTTAGGCATCAACATCACTATTAGGTATAAACAGAACCAAGCAGCATTTACTTTTTGTTTGGCCTCCCACGTTTCACATCTGCCGGTGCTGAGATGCTGCCTGTGGGTTTTGTGACTTGGAGCAACCACACACAGAAACATTGACCAAGGACATCCCCAGGGCTCCACTGGCCACCAGGTCAGCCCCTGCAGAGCCATGACTGCAGCCTTCAGAGGTTTACATGACAAACAGAACCTCCAGAAAGCACTAGATAGAAGTAGCAGCCGACTCTCAGCAGTGCAAGGGAAAGAGTGAAAAGGTAAATCACTGTAAAAATCCATCCCTTTTCTAGCACCGCTTGGGACACCTGGAAATGCCACAGTGCATCAGTGTATGAAGAATGTGTAAGAGCACATTTCCCAATATAGTCATATGTTACTGAAAAGAAACAATTAGTTTCAATTCATAAATTGTGAAGATCTCTTTTATAACTGTCTTTATACAGGCAAGTGAAGCCTGTGACCAAATACATTATGTCGATGTTACAACGGGATGAGTGAGCTCCCCGCATCTCAAAACTACAGACGCAACTGCACTTTATTAAATAAGGATAAGCATCTGTCCCTGGGACATTACAACCAATAATTGATACAGCCCTGGTCTTTAACTGTCCTAGAGACACTGAATTGACCTTCAAAACACTCATAATTTTTAATAGCGATAATCTCTCTTTCTTCTGATAACGTGTACGAATCTGAATTCCCACTCTACCACCAGCAGAGGAACACTGCTGCGTCTCACAGGGCAAATACTTCTCACATGTTGTTTACATTCGATTTTATCAGTCCTATGTAATAAAAAAAAAAAAAAAAAAATAAAAAATCACCTGGCACAGGGTTGGATAGATGCAGCTGAGCAGCCCAAGCAGCAGGACCCCAGTGTGCATGCAGTGGGCCCAAAAAATAAAAAAATGGAAAGAGAAGCAGCTCTCTCTGAAGTCAAATGGCAAAATGCCCATTTCTTGTCGAATGCCAATGCAAAATACTTGCTGATTTCTCCAGCAGTTTATTATTAGTGATGAAGTCCCCTGAGGTCTCACCAAAGACGTTTTTTTCTGCTACCAGGCTCAGTCCAGCAGAAAACAAAAGAGAACTTGCAGCTCAGATGACATGTTAAGATGAATAACAGGAAGGTGAATAAGAACAGTGCTCACAACAGGCTCTGAAAAACAATTCCAATTACACAATCCCCTCTTCGAAAAGTCGTATTTTCACCTAATGTGAAGAAACTGTGGAAAACTCTTGTGACCATGAACAAACACAACTGCTGACCAGGCTGGAAGCCCGGAGCTGCCTGGCAATAAGCTGCTGGGCTCTCTGCCCGCCCTGCTTGCACTTGGCTTTGTTGGGAAGGAAAGGTCACCACCACACCAACACGTGCAGAGGTCTGTGATGTACAGATACCTCTGCTTACTCGTCCCAAGGGACGTCTGTGCCATCATGAGTTTATACTGCAACTGTCCAAGACAAGCTGAGGTTGGTGCAGGGAGACAACTGAAGATCATTGCATTTAGACAGTGGCTTTCAGCTAATTTATTATTTTTTTTTCATTTAAAAGGTGGTAAATCAACAACATATGATCATCTCTGAGGAACAGACCTTCAGAGAGTCCAGTCTGAGCTCCCTGGTGCTGCGTGTCTCCCACTCCTGTTCCCAGGCTGTCCAGCTCACTTCTTGCATGTAAGGGAGAATGGGGGTCCCAAAGCCAATTCCCCACTGCAGGAGGACCTCAGGTTACTGGAAAGAAGGAGCACTGCAACTGTGGAGCAACCTGGTCTGTTGGTAGCATCAGATACAACGCAGGGCAGTTTGAACATCATTTCAAGTCAAGGATGCTCCTTTGATACCATGATAGAGTACTCTGTGAAAGATTCTCTCCTAACCTGGATCCCAAACCCTTGCTCACCACCCTGTGGGGAAGATTTGATGAGATAGTACTGCCACACTTCATTACCAAACATTAACATCTCCACTGAGGATAGAACAAGCATGAGATCAAAACTGACAGCAGTACCTCCAGACCTCCAAACTTTCCACTTTGGAAAGGGAAAATACAAAGGTAACCAGACAGGCACCAGAAAGCATTTCAGGCCAAAATCTTTCACTGCAAAGCATGACTATCGGAAGAAGGGTTGTGCCATGCTGAAGAAACCGTCAGCATGGGTTGCTTGAATGCTACAGAGCTTCCATTTGAGGTCTGGCTTTTATTTAAACTGCAAAGCTCAGGGGATTCTCCAGGACCACAGAAAATTATTTTGAGAAAGTACACTGAAGTCATGCTGCTGAAAAAGCAGGGACCTGAAAAAGTGGTGGCCAGAGCCCAGGCTTCCAAACCCAGTGCCAACAAGAGCTGAACTGTAACCCAGCAGCGCTTTGCCAGCGTTGCCCAATGGCTTCACCGGGACTCCCGAGGTGTTTGCTCCAGTTTAATGGGTAACTTCGTGGCACTGACATCGT
This sequence comes from Nycticryphes semicollaris, assembly GCA_013400055.1. Classification (NCBI taxonomy): domain Eukaryota; kingdom Metazoa; phylum Chordata; class Aves; order Charadriiformes; family Rostratulidae; genus Nycticryphes; species Nycticryphes semicollaris. The sequence goes on along the minus strand of VXBJ01003286.1, from coordinate 343,677 downwards.
TTGCCTTTTTAACAGGGCTCTTTCCAAAGCAATTACTCGTTTACAAGGGCTATAATGTTTTATACTGTATGTTTTGGTGTGGTACCCAGCAGAGCCTGCTCCTGGCAGGGGGCCTGCTCGTGTTCAGTGGGAAGGCTCTGAGGACGGGGTCTATAGGGGCTGACATCCCTGCAGATCTCTTTGCCAAGCTCCAGGGTAACTCCCATCCCTGCTGAATTTTTAGTTCTCCCACCGTGCGTTTTCAATATTTTATTTTTTATTTTTTTTTACTGTGGGATGTTGCAAACCTACTGACACAATTAGGTCCTTAACAAATTCTTTCAGCTCCGAGGCATGGGTCTGTGCCACTCAACAACAGACCACGCTGAAACTTAGGGAGGGGGAAATAAAAATAATAGAATAAAAAGGGCAAGTATGGCAAAAATCCAAGTGTGAAGCATTTCACCTGAAATAAGAGTATAAATGGAGGCAATCTGTACCCTGATGACGTTGGGTTTCAGCCATATCTATTAATACTAATGGGAACTGCACAATTTAACATTATTAGGGGCAGGTTAAGGAAGGACTTGCACAGCTGTAACACGCAAAAAATAAAGTCCAAACCAACTGACTCCTCTCTGCGTTGGCTGCTCTCAGACATCCCAAAATGTGTGCGCTCCCACCGCCTGAGCCATGTCCCACCTCCCCTGCCCGAGTCGCCGCAGAGCTCGGCCGAGCTGAGACAACGGATTGAAAGCTTTTCATCCCTATGGAGGAACAGGCATTTATTTAATGCCAGCTTATTTAATACAGTCTGGATGGGCTGCCCCACTTGTTGGAAATCAAAGGAAAGAATATAAGGGTAAAAATATATAAATCACCTGGCAACTTGATTTAATTCTGGTTGTGACTTAGGGACGTTCATGTCAGTTTATGAATTCCTCCTGCTCTGGCTGACCCATCTGCTAATCAGGGCAGCACTCCACCCTCTCTCTTCCCCTCTGCCCAAAATTGCATTTGAAACACAAATAATAATAATAAAACATAATAAAAATGTCACCAGACAAAGCAAATAAATGGTAACTACGAAACTGCTCGCTGATATTTTGTACAAACTCCTATAAAATTAACTTTTACAACTTTTACTGGCAACTTCAACCTCGGTTGAAATTATTCTCCGATTAGTGTGCCCATATATCTCAGGGCAGCCAGTGACCCTCATCCAATTACGCTAAGAAACAGTTTGCACACATCCAGGCCTCACAATTAAACCCAGGATAACATACACCCCACTCCCAGGGCAGAAATGTCTCCCCTATGGTTTCTGATGTATGATTTGGAATGTGGTAGAAAAGATTTGCTCTTTTAATCCACCCACTAAAATCAATCATGCACAAACTTTAACCGTCAGGGAGGGTGTCGTGAAGGGTTTTTTGGTGTGTGGGGTTTTTTTTTAATAAAAAAAAACAGAAAAAATACCCCAAACAAATAAAAAAAAAACTCAGCACATACATTGCTGGCTTTAATTTCCTTGAGTAAACAGTGTGTTGCAGCCATGTTGGTGAGGGCTGGGGAAGAGGACGCATACCTGAAATTTAGGCTCATTACTGCTCTATGAAATATGTCTCCAATGTCAGCCCTGGCTTGGCTGGCTGTTGGATTTAAACATGAATTACTCCAGTTACTCTATCAAAAGTGTCAGTACACAAGCGGCCATGGAGTTTAATTAGCCTGGCCTGCTTGCAACAACATTGCATTGAACAGTAAAATAAGATTATACTCATGCTGAGCAGATTTAGCTTAAACGGCCCCAAAAGTATTAAAAGGGTAGTAGGGTGAGGACTGATTGTAAGTTTACAACTGGAACAGATTATAGCCACGTTCCCAGGTTGCACTGGTAGGTTGGCTGAGGGGGAATGGGTTTTCACTGGATTTACTCCTATTTAAGGTTACCTGCATTAACACAGCAGCGGCTGGAGGAGCTCCTGGTGCAGCAGAGCATCCTTCTGATAGCACATACCCATCAGCAAGAGGGTGCTGGCTGCTGGAGGATGTTGAGCTATCAGGAATGCTCCACATGGAGCTTGGCTCAACACCTTCCCTTTACAGGGAACGGAGACAACCTGGGTCAGCGTGTCTCCGCCTGCGGAACATCCCCACGTTGATTAAATCGGTCTAATTCTTGTCTTTGAGCAACCAACGACAGCTTGGTGGAACAGCTGGTAGATTAGTTTTCCCAACACACTTCCCATCCTGATTTATTTCCAGTCTGATGGACACATTCCTCATCTGCCAGCAGTTCTCCTCCTTAGCTGTGGATTCCCACACAAAAGGGGGGTGTCGGGTGGGGAAAAGCTCATGCCCACACTGCAAGGGCAGACTCCAGTCCTGTATGATCAGGAAGCACTTATTAAATGCAAAAATCTAGAAGGGCCTTAAATCTGTTGATGGTTAAAAACATAAATTGTAATATAAAATAATTACAGTGTAAGTTATATCAAATATAATTCTATAAAATACAGTTGTATTTTCAAGGTTAACAGCTATTGTCTGTCAACTTGAATTTGCTGTGAAGGAGTCACTGGAAAAAAAAATAATGAAGAGACCGAATAGAAAAAAAAAAAAGGAGAAAACCTACAGAAATCCACACTTGCTCCTGCCAGTACTTTCCAAATCCACAGCTCAGTCAACAAAAAGCAAAAAAACTGTCAATCATCACCAAAAAAAGTGATGGAAGTGGCTACAAAAAGCAAGCCTAGAGAGAAACCAGTATGCCTCAAATTAAGAGGCACAGCAGAGGAGGACAAGCAGCACATCACCTAAAACACGACAGTCACAGGGGGTCAACCAACAGAGAGGTGTGAGGGGAGCAGCATCACACCCTGGAAAAGGATCAGCTGCATCTACCAGCCTGTGGCAGTCTGGAAATCCATGGCATCATCTCTGACGTTAAAAATTGAATGGGGTAACGCAGCTACTACTATGCATTTAAGAGGCTTTAAAGGAAACTGTGAGGGAGCTGAAGAAGAATCGATGCTGAAAAAAGATGTTAGGAAATCCTCCCACCCAAAGAATTTGAAAGGACAGGCAGGGAAAGGGGAAGAGATGTGTGAAAAATAAGAGGAGGAGGAAAAGGCCCCGTGATGCCCTCAGGTATTTCATGTGCGGATCCTGCCCGGGCAGCCTGCGGCCGTGATGCACAAAGGGGCCCTTCTTCAGAGGAGAGAGAAAGCCATGCAGAACATTCACCATAGCTAATTAATTTAGGACCCTCAATTACAAGTAGGATCTTGTGACACTGCTTTATAGAAAGCCTCTTTTTTCTTTTTTCTTTCTTTTTTTGCTTTAATAAACAAAAAGCAGATAAGAAGCATGACACCTTTAATGGCTTTACAATGGCTTTCCTGCCAGCGCCGCATGCCTCGGGGACCTGCCAAAGAGCATCCCACGCAGAAAGCCTTGTCCCTGGCCTTTGAGAGTCCTCGCATCCACGACTCACCCCTAATCGAACCATCACAGTACCAGCTCGCTACCCAAGAACATCCTCCACTAGAAATGGAATTACTTCAAATATCAAATGGCAGAGAACCTTCTATTTCATTTTAAGTCAGGACTTGCTGCCTCGGGTTTTGCACCCAGGCAGGAGGTGCCCGGTGTTACTGGACAAAAACCAGAGGAATAAACAATTCTGTTTTTTTTAAACTGCAAAGGGAAAACACTGTTGTTTATACGCCACAATACAGACAGATTTACACGCTAACAGCCACATTAAAATAATACAGCTCTGGCACAAGCTCACAAAAAGCGACGCAATTTAGAGTTGCCTGCAAATGTGTTGATGGGGAGTTGGGGACCTTCACGCAAGAGCCATACTCATGACCAAAGGCAAGTACTACAAAATCTCGATAACCTTTGGGGTGAAGCCCTTTGGGGCAAACCCAAACTGCTCCCCCCTCCTCCCCCTGCAGATCAGAAGAAACTCTGCTGTTCTTGCAGACACCCGCGCCCGTAAAAGCTGCCCCTCCGCATGTGCAGTTAACCACATGTCTACGGGGAATAATGTGATCATTCTTCCACCCACCTCAGCCCTCCTACAAGATAGCCCAGGGCACTATCCTTCCACAGAAACTGCACAATTTCAGTTTAAAGGAACAAAGGACATTCTTTGAGCGAGCAGACTGGAAATAAGCATTTAAAGCCAAGAGTTTCACCCCACAGCGTTAATATCAAGGGGGTAACTCCATGGAGCAGCACATCATAAAGACCATGATCAACCATATTCAATACTACAGAGCATGTTCATGGTTATCAGACCAGAGCCTGTCTCTAACAAATTAACTTTTGCAGTTTGGGAGCTACACCAGGCACCCTTGGGGAAGGTGAACCCATCATCTGTCCCCAGCTCTGATCCAAAAGTCAAGGGAAGCGGTGACTGTTTGCCTTCCCATCTAACTGTGCTTCAGTCCCTGCAGAGATACTCCTGGTCTCAAGCACAGAGGACAGCAATACATAATTTTCAGCGTGCACATGAACCTGTTTGAGGAGATTTCCACCTCACATCTCGTACTCAATCCAGAATCTCCTGCCAAGCAGAAGACAAACACGACGCTTTCAAAGAAACTTAGAACAAAAGTACCTAGCTTTCCACAAGCTCTTGGTTCAGCACAACAAAATAAGCTGACGGACGTCTTACTTTCTCCAAAACAAAAGGGTTTGGGATGCTCCAGTACTATAGGGAAGCACTAGATGGCACTCCTAGAGACAGCCTAAGCCAGCGGATCTATGGTGTATGAAGCAGCCTGATCTCCAGACCCAGGTCACCGTCTGATCCAGAAGGTAGCTCCTGGGTGCACCTGCTGAATGCTTAAATAGTCTTAGCTTCCTTCCCAGTTTTCTCTTCTGGGATTCATATCTCCTGCATGAAGTAAGCAATGCCAAAAGCCATGAGAGCTGTGCCATCAGGAGTTGAAGCTCCAAAACCTGGTTTCCTACAAATCTGCCCCTGTGCATCCTCCTCTTCCACCACATCCCATCTGAACATTCTTGACCCATGTTTCCCATGACATCAACCCCATGGTATCTCAGGGTTTCCCGGCTGCAGCCATGCTCAAAACACTCTCTAAACCCTCTTCCCCTTCCACTCATGTGCCAGGTTTTCCTTCTCCAGCAACACTGATCGTATTTTGCTTCAATCATTCATTAAAAGATCTGGAGCTGCTGGATGCCTTTATGCACAAGCGTCCATAAAACTCCCATCTTGAACTGCCAAAACTCTCACACCTGGAAGTATTTATTACACCGGAGCCCCACAGACACTAATGAAATTCCTATCGTTAGTAAAGCTGGAGGACCACATCCTCACTGCAGAGCAGATTAGATGTTCATCTAATAACCGCAAGACAAAGCACTGCATCATGGCTCTAAATTACTTTCTTTCAATAAAGACTTGGATCCTTATCGAATAAACAGGTACCTCTGCAGGCCTAACCCAGCATTTTGAAAGATTAGTGACTCATGATGTCTTGGTTGAGCCTGGCTTTCTGTCCAAAGGCTGCTTTAAATGAAAAATTAAAAAGGAGGAATCTTTCCTGGACGCAACTAAACGTAAAGCACATTCTTGAGCAAGCTTCAAAAGTTTTAACCATCCACTAAAGCTGGGCAGCTTGGGTACAGAGTAACTTAAATTTGGCAAAAACATAAGCTGTGCTTGGAACCCAAAATCCACACTGTACAGCCAAAGGAATGCTGGGCCTCGGAGAGATGGTTCACTCTTCAGAAGATAAAGTATTAAATTTCTGCTAAATCTCAAGCAATAAAATTAAATTCAAACTTCGAGGGAAGGGAATGAAAAGGCCGATGCATAATTGTTTCGTAAAATTTGTGTTTAATTTACTTGAGACAGGCCATTTTATATTTATCAAAACCAGCTGGTGTCATAGACACACGTTCATGGTCCTGTAACACGGATACAATTTATCCCGTGAAATCTGTAAACGAAACAAGACAAAGCTCTCAATATCTTTTATAATAAATTCTTTCAACAGGTAGAACCAAATCCTGAAGCAAGCTTTCTTAATGGGCTACAACAAAAAATAAAACAGTAATCCAAGCGTCAGGCTCTCTCAGAAGCCATAAAACCAGTAACGGCGAGTTAGTTACTACCCACTGACATCAGAGTCCCCCTGGACACACTGCTGGCCAGCACGCTGCACGCTTGGGACCAAGATGAACATACACACCCTGCAAGGAGTTCTTCCCAAGATGCTTTTATAAGAGCGTCTTTTGGCTGAAAATCAAATATTCCCATGGCACCTGGCTGTCACCTTTCTGGCATGAACTCCACAGCGCACATCAGACATGTATTGTCTCTTGGTTCCACCACGAAGCCCATCTCCTGGTTTTGATGGTGCTTACTCTTTCCTGAGCCATTTTACAAACTGCAGAACAGAACAAGGCCTGGCACTACTTTGGGTGGGCTGGGCTCAAAGCTACTGGCTGGCAGAGAGGGATCAGCTTCAAGAAACAGGGGCTTAGAAAGCGCCAACTAGATCCATGGACAACTTCTCCTGTAGCCATGGGTGAAGGAAGGCTGGTGGAAGTTCACCCTAAGAACAAGCTGTCAAGTCCAATGCTCCACTGAAATCCAAAGGTGGTGACTATTTTCATGCTCTGTGCATCCATCTGGCTTCAGCCAGAGAGAGTCTTTCTCTCCCTGCCTCCCCAGCCAACTACACAGACTACCACACTCTGGATGGCTTCTGGTCTTTGGTTATTACATGGATGATATCCCAGAATGAATCCCTCGATCTGGGTCTCTCAGTCCAGGCAGAGCCCCCTCAAAAACCATAAAAATCCATGTTTGCACTGGGCAAAACCAGGTACAGAGTAATGGTACAGACCTGGCATTGTCTAAGAGGAGCAAAAGGAGATCTAAGGAGTCAGCTCTCACCGCATGGGATCAGGTGCTGAAACCTTCACACCTGCAGCAATACCTGCTCAGGGCTGCTGTCGGTACTCTTTGGGATCAAAGACAACAGTTACGGTAACAGCAGGAGAAACAAACTTCAAGTAATCATTTCAACCACTACTCCAAGGTTAAAACTCACTGTCTGGCTTTTTTGTAGCGTTCAAACCCATATTCCAGCAGCAGTGTCTAATGGCAGAGGAGAGACTATACAAATTGGCAGTTGCTTTACCTCTAAACACAACTGCTGGAAGAAAACACTAGAGGAGTAACAGGGCCATTCACCCCAGAGGGACCCTAAACCCAGCTCCGGTGCACACAAATGCAATACCCGTACAACCAGCATGTTGTGGAGCCTCCTTAAACCGTACATGAAAACACCTAATTAAGGGTCCATGGGGATTCATTTCTCCCAGTGTGAAAGGTCCTGCAAGAGACGTCAGGGCTTGCTGCTGTGCAAAGGTTTGCGTGCACCAGAGCCACGCGAACACCAGGCCATGGACCTCATCTCCCACAGGCTCCTAAAAAGGAGGTGGACTAAAGGTCAGCATGGGAAGACATCATGGTTATGGTTATATAGCACTTTTATGTCACACACTTCTGGGAATGTCAAAGTACCCCCTATGCAGGGCTCCTCTGCCACCAAGATGCAAGGATGGGTTCTATCAGCCTGCAGTATGCAGGACAATTCCAGGAATGGCAAAACATAATGGTCCCCACAAAAATCTGGTTAAAACGACTGATGCTTACAAAAAAAATCAAGTGATTTCACCCAGTTCTGGCCATCATAGATCTCAGCATCATGAAAAAAAAAAAAAACCCCAAAACCAAACCTGGTACAAAGATCCGAGTTAAGCTTGTCACCAAGAGACTGCAGGGAGCCGGAGGTGGAGGAGTCCGTCCAGCCCCTGGAGGAGGGCAGGGCTGTTCGCAGCCTCCGGTACAGCCTAAGGGCAGCCTGACCCCGCTGCCCCCTCTCAGCAAGTGAGGACCAGGGGATCCAGCCTCCCCAGACCACAAAGGGCTGCTACGGGGTCCCTAAAGGAAACAACAAAGCAGCCAACACCCTGCACTTTGATCATCTAATTTATTCCTACTTTTCCAGTATTTAAGGCAGTGATTGCACCATGTTTTACTGCCATGTTCTCATTGCATGTCAACCCCCTAAATGTGGAACACATCCCCAAAATCCCGACATGTATCCTCACCGTCTGCAGCGTCACCTCCCAACTTACAACTGTGCTCACTGTAACAGGCAGCCCTTTGTTCTTCCACGGCTGAGGAGAGCATGTAACCTATCCTAACCTAAAGGGAACGATTTCTTTAGCCTACGGTGTAAATTGAACTAAAGTGCTGGAGAAACAGTAAGAAATTCCTCAGTGCTCTCCTAAAAACCCCCAGCCAAAACGGCTCCTGTATAGGTGACATATAAGATTTCGTAGAAGAGGAAACATTAGAAATCTAGGAGAAGTCACTAACATCTTAACTAGCAAATTAAACCCATACCACTCTTGATGCAGAGGCAGCCCTGCTAAAAGCCTGTATTATTGCCCAAAGGAAGTACTCTCGGAGGGAGACAGGCTGAAAGGTCTCAAGCCTGGCACGAGCTACTCCGAGATTCGCTGGAGGCAAATCACATAAAATGAAACCTGGACTCATCCTTGTCAGACAAAATAGGAGATGGTTCCAAGCACGGAGTGATGTAAATACCCACTCCTGCATTCCAGCCTCTGCCTTGTGCCCTTCGAGCCGTGCAGGGTTCCCCTCCTGCCCCTTGAGCCTCTGGCGCCGGGTTCCCCTTCAGTTATTGCAGCTTGGAAGCAAAGGGAGACCCAATAATTCATACAGGGTACAGGCACCAAGACACTAAACGGGACAAAGCCCTGGATAAAATCCTCAAACAGCACGCAAGCTGCTAAACTGCCACCTTCAGAAGGTCTTTTATTTCAGAAGTAAAAAACTGCAACGAAACCCCTCCCTGTACCAATCTGCTGCAGTCCTCTGGCAGCACCTTTCCCACAAACAAGAAAACAAATCGACTGCAAATCTCGCAAGCACTTTCCAGTTGAGAAAGCTTCACTTTTCATGACATCACACAACGCAGGCGGCTTTCACCTCCGCGCAGCGTCGCACTCCATCATCCCCGGGAACTCCCCTCCGCCCTCGCCCATCAGCTTGATAAACTCATTACAGTTCCTGAGGAAAGCGACGGGGCTTGACGTTAATCACGCTGCCGAGACTTGCAGGAGTAATAAAACAACAGAAAGAAAACCTCCAATATTCAAGCAGCGAACCGGCCGCGTTCGTTAACTACTGCTGGCCTTTACATCCCCCCAAGGTAATCAGCTAACGCTTGTCTGCTGGTAGTGTAGTGGGGTCACGTGTGTTGCTGCTGCATATTTGGCAGGGGTAACTGCAAAAGGGAGTTATAAAAAGCCCTGTTAGATCTTGCTCATGGTTAGGAAAATGTAAGGCCGGAGCAACTTGATGAAAATTGCGCACAAACAGACACAGAGGAATAGTAACCATCAAACATTCTGCAGAAGGGAAATGCATTAATGGAGAAAAACGGCTTTTTAAAGACATACTTCTGGTTACATTCCTTGCAAAACTTCTAAGGGAAATTCTCAATGATGACAAATTCACAGACCATGATGAAATTCAGACTAGTGGCTTAAAGAATTAAAGGATTGCCCTTTTAAAACTTTGAGTGTGCAGGTTTCTGGGAAACAAAGGCATCAACCTGCTGGAAATGCTGAGCACCTCTCACAAGCAGCATCTCAGCAATATTTGGCCAAGAAATGGTGAGCTCCTTAGCCCCTCATAATGAGCTCCTGCCCCACAAAGCCACTGCTGGCAGAAGGAAAACACGTTTAGCAGAAGCATCCATTTAGGAGCCCCAGGAGCAAACCAGGGCACCCTGACATAGAGAGGGATCAGCTGCCTTCCCTTGGAGAGCTTTGGGTGTTGACCCTCTCCTGGCACCCTCAGTCTTTCTTTGACAATCTCTGTAGGACCTTCCCAAGCATCTTCTGGTAGAATCAAGGTGGGCACAAGAACTGCTGGAGGAAGAAGCTTCCCTAACGGCAGCAAGCAAACCCAAGGTCAATACACAAAACTGGGGGGCAAGAACTCAGAGAAGTACCCTCATGTGAACTTTAACCTCAACAACTTACAAAAGCAAGTTGCTCTCTACATAATAAAACCAACGTTCAATTGGGAAAATCAGGTTTGACCGGCTTTGAGAAAATACCCTTTGATAACTACATGCTACATTATCCTTTCACTTCTTTTGGCAGAGAAAAGAGGTTACTGCAGTTTTCTTTGGCTCCTGCTCTCTCCTGTCAATCCCTGGTGCACTCAGATAGTTCAGGTTCAATGTTCAAAAGGAGGAACAGGCTGTGAAATGTCCATCAGCTCTGTTTACCAACAGATCCAGTGAGCGAGGGCAAAGGGAGATGGCACTCTGAGCTGGCAGCTACTGGTTAGGGATCTCAGGATCTGACCACACTGTCCGCTCATGGGGGCTCTTTCTCTAGCTGCTGGAAATACTTTGAGGTGATTTGCAGCAACTTGAAGTGTGGCAGGAAGACTGAAAAAAAAATCATTAACAGGCGACATAAGGAGTCAAGAAACATTCCCAGCCTGTTCTTGCCCATGTTGGCTTTCAACATCCGTGTTGGTGTTCCTAGTCACTTGGCTTAGACTACAGCAGGACAGCGTTTCACATTATCTGCCAAACTTGGTATTGAAAGGCTGCTAAAATTGCAATTAACTCCTTGAATTAAAATAATTCACTTATTTGCCTCAGGGCCAAGGGTAACACATTCAAGCAGATTTCCATGGTGGGCTGCTTGCAAACTGTTAATTGCAACTATTGCCTTAAGGACTTACCAACCCTAGCTCATTTCATACAGAGTGTGGGCCACCTCCTGGGTGGGATCCTATTTCTACTCCTTAGACAGATGACAGGAAATTTTATCAAACAAGATGAAGACTGTTGCAAGGCCCTTGAGCTACCAACAAACGTACACGGTTCTTTGTGGCAAGTGATGCAGTTAGACTAGTGGGTATTAAAGCCAACTCACATTTTGTATTTCAACAAATGCTCTTTAATAGTATTATGTGCAGAGCAGAATTGGCTCAGCTCCAGCAGCTGCGGGTTAATGTCTCCCCACACTCTCCTCCCTGTGAGGGACACACAGAAGTTAAAAAAAGCAGTAACAGAATCATAAAATAATTTTGGGATGGAAACGACCTTTAAAGGTCATCTAGATCAACCTCCCAGCAATAAGAAGGGACATCTTCAACCACACCAGGTTGCTCAGAGCCCCTTCCAACCTGACCTTTAATGTTTCCAGGGATGAGACATCTACCACCTTTCTGGGCAACCTGGATCAGTATTTCACCATCCTCATCATAGAAAAAAAAAAAAAAAATCATAAAAATAGTAAAAAAAACTAAGGGGGCATACTCCTAAGGGGAAACGTAGGTGAAAAAGGGGTGGCTAGTCCCAACTCACCAAGGCAGCCGAGCCTTGGGGAAGAGGGGAACCAGCAGCAGGACTCCTGAAGATATTAGCAGGTTCCTCAAGGAAGGTGAGTTCATTGAACATGGCTCTAAGAAAAGAAAACCCCCACACACACACCTTTTCCCTGCTTATCTCGCAGAGGTTTTTGTTCAGTGCACTCAGCTGATGGGAAACCCCAGCAGGGCCCAGGTACAGCTTCAGCGACTTCAGTCACCATCCACGACCGCAGGGGAAAGGTGGGCATTCATTCACCTCGGGCTGGGATTATTAAAGCCATGTATTGATTGCAGAGACCGACAAGCTTGTGTTACATTCAAATGGATCCAACATGACAGTTCGAAATTCAATATTGTCTCCGTCTAATTGGACGGGATCCAGTTCAATTCTGTCAAATGTCTTGATTAATGCTAAAGCAATAAAACCCCTTTTAGCCATCAAGACAGCCAGGCTGAAAGGGAAGAGGAAGAATATGATCCTTGGAAAATATAGATAAGTGAATTCATGAGTATGAGTGAGATAAATGCCATTTTTAATACAAATATTTCCATAGTGCTTCCAAGGGCAACAATTCACAATCCCTACTTTCCTATGCAAATTGGGAAAAGAGGTAAAAGCTTCTAGTGAGCACGCTGAGCCGTCAAAGCTTTTACACTCATATGTGCTATGAGAGCATAGGTATGAAAAAGTTCTTTTCTTTTTTTTTGTCTTGAGTTACTTTGAGACAGACTGGAAAACTTGGGTTACAAAATTTCTTAACTAGAAAACCCACGGGTTTGTTTGGGAAATGAAAGATGGGAACACTCCTAACTCTGAGAAAAGAAACCAGTGTCCCACATCTGATTCCACACAGGAATTTCATAGCTTAAATCAAATTTTAAAAAGTAAAAATGGCAGTTTTGCTTTAAAATGGTGGGGAAAAGCTCCACACTGATTTTCTTCTAAATTTTATCACAGTAGTGGCTACTTCTTGTTGCAGCACAAATGGCATTGTACAAGAGACAATAGGATGATTCTCTGCATAAAAGAACAGGGCAGCAACTTGAAATGCTTGAAAACATTGATCCTGACACGATGTTAATAGAATAAGACAAAAAACAGTGTTTTTACTGATCTGTTGAGTTTTTAGGGTTGAAAGAGCTAATCCACATCGAGTTACCCTCCCCGCTTTTACATATAATACATACCAAAAAAGATAAGCAAATTATATTACATTATATATAATTACAGAAGCTCCTAATTACATAGCACGATTTCTAGGCAGTCTAGCAAATGCTGTGCTTTTCAGAACGGCAATTCCTGAAGTGAATAGTAAATCAGCTTTTGCTTGCCACTGATTTGAAACTTTAACCTATAAATTAAATTAATAAGAGACAAAGGCTTCTTTTGTGCATTTCCAAGCCTGTAGGATTTTACAAATAATAGGACTGGAAAGTGATTTATATTCCAAGATTAAAGGTCAGTTTGGCGCACACGACTTCGGAGCAAAACACCACAGCAGAGACTTACTATTAACTCATTCGTGCACCATCCGGATGCCACATTTTAATTTTTGCAGAATTACAAGAGCTTGCTGTGAGCACTGTAATAGTTGCAAGGCAAAAAAAAAAAAAAAAAAAAAAACTAAACCCAAAAACTGCACTGAAGAAAGAGGTGAAATTCCTCCTGATCTATGGGAGGGAGGGAAACGTGCCCGGGAATCGTAGCAGGCCATCAGCCCCCTGATTACTGAAGTGACATTGCCTGTGTGCTCTAATCCAATTCAAGTACATGTTCAATGCAGAAAGCTTGAAAACACAGAGGATTGCAGGGAAACAGCATGATTTAAATGGAAATAGAAGATACGCAAATAATTCAAATTTTTACCAGCAAACGGAAGGCCCCTGCTATTTATGAAATTGTGCCAACGGCTAGTCCTTCTCCTGCACAAATCAACATTTCTGTGGAAATAAAACTTCAAGCTAACACTTTCGGTGTATGCATAGAGATACCCTAAGAACTGGAATAGCTTCTTATGGCTATTCCTGTAAGAAAACCCCAGTAAGAGACCAGAAGAGGAAAAACACACAAACACACCCTCCCCTGGGAATGCAGCTTCTTCAGTAGAACTCTTCCGCTACTTTGTAGGCAACAAATTCAATATTTTACTTATTAAATTAGGACAGGCTCCTCTATGATGTGAGAATTCGTTAAACAATTTAACACATTGAATAGTCAAAAAAAAGGGATTAAACAGTAGCATGTTTTCATAATCTGATGAAAATGTAATCTGATCTCCAAAGAAGAAAGCACCAGCTTGTAAACCAACACCCTATTTGTTTAAACTCTATCTGCAATTAAAAGCATGCAGTTATTTTGCTTTGCCTGGAAAAGCAGGTGGCTAAGATGTAGGTTGTTTTTTGGATAATTTAATTGTACATTAGTAGCTCCGCACACACCATTTTGCAGCTGATGCTACGTGAAACCGCAGAATTCACGTTTCAGTTTCGCTTAGACTTCTGGATCCTTGAGAGCAAACACTATGGAAAAAGAAGAGCACTAAACTTTGGCAGACACCAACAGTTGCATCATCCCAAAGGTCTCTGAAGCAGGGGAACTGGAATGATGGTTAAACCCCTACTAACACTGGGGAAGCTGGGAATGGATGAGAAGATGAACTCTCCCTAGACTGCAGCTGGCACATTGTTATTTATGTAGGAGACCAGAAAAGACAGTTTTTCATGTCCATCCACACCATGAGTGATGATAAAAAAATTGTATATTTACTGCCATGAAGACTGGTTTTGACCATTCAGAGCACACACGGATGGGTACAACGGTGTGAGGGCTCTAGACAAGGTCTGAGCAAGCCCCAAGCTAGGTGTCAAGGCTGCCCCATCACAGCAGAGGGTCCCAGGCCAAGCAGCCAGTCCTGCCTGGTGGACATGGTTGTGGAGCCTGAAGCACCAAGATGCTGCAGTAGAAACAGCGGAGTTACTGACACCGTATCAAGGAGGCAAACTGAGAAATTCTCGACCACAAAGCAAGAGAGAAAACAGACGTCTTACTTGGAAAGAATGGAAAGCTCTTAAATTTTCTTCTACCATTTTCCCCTCTCATTTCTGTCTTCCAGTTAGTGCTGAAATTTGTCATTTTTCTTATCTTTGCAGATTTCTTAAAGCACACCATTAACTAGCTCATAAATCCACAATTTAAATAATTATCAGAGCGTTGCCTCTGTTATCTTCAGAGCTGACAAACCTCTTGGGTCCTGAAAGTTTCACGAGCAGTAGATCATTCCCCACAGCCCCTGGTGGGCAGAGAGAAGCAATGGGCTCCATCATTTCTGTCCACTGGAGAAGCTGGCCAGCAAGAATAAAAGCCACATACAGGATCAGAGCATGGAGAGCTGATTAAGTGGCTGCGAAGTGGGTTGTAAAAATTAATCTGATTAGGATTGAAAAAGACCAAATGGGTGAAGGGGGGTGGGGGTAGAAAGAGAAAAGAGGAGAATATTTAAGGCAAGTGATGAGGGTCCTGGGTGGTCTGTAAACGAGTTTGAAACAGTGGGAGAGTGTAACGAAGAGATGAAATCCAATAGTTGTACAGGAAGCTTTCACCAGGCTTAAAACAAATCCTTAAGAAAAACAGAAAAGAATCCAGGAAGAGGAATTGTATTACTGCTGAAAATGGTATTGGCATATTCCCAATGCATTTATAGCGTGTGACTGACAGTTCTGCTGCTGATCCCGGCAGTGGGGAGGGATAATGTCTTCCTACACTTCAAAAACCTCAAAAGGCTCACAACAGAAAGTTCCCTGGAGGGCATTTCTACTAAACTTCTGGTAGTTTACCCTATTTTGTTTTAATATTGCTGGAAATGAGGGGAAAGCTGGGGCAACCAGTGGGTGACCCAAGTGGCAGGTGCCACTAACCTGCTTGGCTTATACCAAGGGGAGAATCACAGAGGTTGCTCACTTTGTTTTTGTTTTAATACAGTTACTCTGGGTGCAGAAACATGCAGAGAAACCTGCACGGGAAAGATAAGTAAAATCCCACAGCAAATCCAAGTGCTTTGCGGCCCATAGTAGCTGGGGTCTGGGAGGGATCACTTACCGCGTGCTTATCCCATCCCTCCAATTCCTGACATTAGTTCCCTTTAAAAGCTGTTCCGAAAGTTTCTCTCTCAGCACCTGCTTACGTCCAATTTACTTCAACAGTATGTGGTTTCCTGAGCGTGGGCCAAAGATGCTGGGTCTGCTTTATGATGCTGATTTGCAGCTCTGCCTTTTATTTTGATAGTTCTCTGACCAGACACTCCTCCCCCTTCTCCTAAATTCACTGCCAGGATCCTGGTCCTGATGAAGATGATACCTGAACTGATGCTGACTTTGAGGCGGTTGGGAATCCACTTACCATACATCTGTCATGTTTGCTGTTCAGGGTAATACAAGCCAGACTCCTGGACCAAACACAGGCTGACAGTAAACCTACGCTCTCACAGGTGTGTGACTCTGGAAAGCCATTTCCCTGCTCTGCGTGGAATAAAACATCACCTCCCATGTCCCCATAAGTAGGAGAAATCCGCTTTTGTTCTGCCTAAACTCCAATGTTATTAGTTCTTCTGGAGCATCCTTTGACTGCAGAAGACCTGTAATTCCTTTTAACTTTTAAAAAAAGCAGCATGACTGGCCATAAGTGTCAGTATTTATCATTATGTTTTCTAAAACTGCAACTCCACAAGGAGAGTTACGCTTCTAAGAAGTTACTCCTTTGCAGCTTTCAAGAGCTCAGACCTCATTTTCAGAAGTGCTGATCATCTGCAGCACAACTCACTGCCAGCACCCAAACTCTGGAAAACCAGGCCTCCTTCCGAGAAGTGCTCAGCTGGAAGTTATACAGTCACCAAACCTCTGCTTGTGCTTCTGCCAGTAAACCCAACATCTGCAAACCTAGCAATGCCCATCTCCCCAAGCTGAGCACAAACTCTGCCTTTAAAAAGAGGAGGAGCGAATGCTTTTAAGCGATGCGCGCATTTATTATCAGTACAACAGAGCCCGGACCAGAGTTGGGAATAACAAACATTTCTAGCAAATTGCATTCAAAGATATCATGCATCCAACATGGAGCACCTGGGATTCATCTAAAAACCTGTCTGAGATAAAGACCTTCTTGCAGCAGCCTAATACAAAATCCAGATACAGCGTAATAAGCTTTTGATGTCGTGTTGACATTTATCTGCCAATATTATTGCTTCATGCACTTACCTTATGATGGATCTTGTTACTTAATTGATCACAGGCAAGGTCAGGAATTGGCCCTTCTTCCACTGCTAGCACTGACATCATGCCCATCACCAAAAACCAGAATAAAGCACCTAATCCTCAGCTTCAAATCCATGCTAAGCAGCCCTTCAATATGTGTGAATGAGGACAACTGGTTTTTCAATTACGCCTCCAAAAAGGTCATTTTTCAAAACTTACGACCAAATAGAAAAAAAGAAAAGAAGTTGAACACAAGCGTGCTCTTCCTTTTGGTATCAGTCTTCTTAACTCAAAGAACAGTTTGATTTTAGAACTGGAGATGAAAATAAACTGCATTTATAACCCACCATGGGCAGAACTGTGTTTTCTTTGCCTTACTCTCTTTATGGAGGACTCATCAACAGCTTTGGCTTCTATGGGGCAAATTGTCCAGTGAGGGCAGAGAGATCACAACTCACTTTACTCATATTTTTATAAAAATGCAGCTTTCAGAGTACAAATTTTACTGTCTCAAATACTGACAGGCTGTGAGGGACTCCAGAAACCCACAACACATCTACCAAATCCCACAGTCGCTTCTTAAAATCCTCCCAGATGCTGAGGGCAGGTCGTCGCCCTGGGCTCACAACCACGTTCAGCAGCGCTGAGCTCATCCCAGGCCTTGCAACCATGGACTGCTGGACCTCCACACCCTTTCCAAATGCTTTTGGAAAAAATACATAAAAGTTCCCCATGTCAGGGCTCCACCTTGTCCCTCCTCCAAGCCTCAACCGATTCTGCAGCAAACCTCATCTGCTAACACACACACACCAGGACTCAGAAGCAGCCCTAACCTCGGTAACTCAACTGCTGTGACCCAGGACCTCCTGTCCCACAGGGAACCAGCAAAACCCATCAGCAAAACTGTGCAAATTCACACCCTGCACAAAGGAAGGAGCAGAGATGCAAATTATTCTGCATCCAACAAAACCAACCCAGACCAGCAAGGGGAAAATTTGTCAACTGAGGGGCTCAGCCACACTGTGCCAGAAGCACCATAGGGGTTTCTTTGCTTTCCCTTTGGTGGCTGTTGTAGAGGGAAGTTCCGTACTTCCTCCAGAAGACATCAGTTTCAGAAAGCCCACCCGTCCAACATGAGCTCTCACAGCCAGGCCAGACCTGGGAGCTCCACAGCTGCCCTGGTTTGAAAATTGGTTCTGTTTTACCTTGTACCAGGGGCAAGACTGAAGCTACAACTTGGGAATATATTTTCATGGCCTTAACAATTCATTACTGTGACCATCAGTCCTGCCAGGATTCATGTTTCTTGTCTTCATAACAGAGAAAAATCTGTAAAGAGCCAATGATTGTAAACTTAGGATGCTACATAAATATTTTATAGTGTTATTAAAAAGAAGATCTCCAGAACATTTTCCATGGCTACTTTTTAAAAATGTTCTTATTTTCTGTTTAATTCAGCACTGTTCCCCTCGTATGAATTTGTAACTTTAAAACATACATGAGCAGGAGATCCGAGTACCTGCTTCCCTGTTAGGAACACTTTTGCTTCCAGCAACACAAACTGTTGGAATGAAGCTCACCCTGAGGCATCACCGATCACGAAAGCAGATCATTTTCCGATTTATCAAAATGAATTGCTAGATATTATTTACTTTTTGTTTCATGATAGGTTGGAAAAAGTGAGATGAAAAGTCTAACAAGGTCTAACACACTGAAGAGAAGGGAGGAAAGAAATCAAGAGGCAGTTAAAGAGCAGTTAGAGCTTCCCTCTCATCCTTATCAGCTCAGCTATCAGTCAGCAAGGCCCTAATTAGGTACAAAAGACATTGTGCTCTGGAGAGCTTCCCCAGGAACTGTAGAGCTGCTGCACGCCAGAAGCTGGAGCACTGATTGACAGCCTCTATTCGAGAGAAACAGTTACAGAATAATTAGCGACAATTTGTACGAATGAGAAGAAATGACCTTTGTGGCTGCGCAGTGTCTTACGTAAAGATCAAAGCTGTTCTCAGCAGCACAGACAAATTCAGAACTGAAATTCTGTGACTCCGTTATTAAGAAGGGGCTGGTTCAGCAAAGTTCTTCAAACTTTCTTCCTTTGTGGCAACCGACTCACCCTGAGCAGTTACAACTCCACAGCAAGGAAGCAAATCCCATGTCTTTCTTCCAACACCGACAAAGATTTTGTTGGTTTGGGAGTGGGTTTTTTTTTTTTTTTTCTTTCCCTATATCCCTCTGCCTTACCTCTGTCTCAGTAGTAAGTTTGCCTTCCTAGCCTGGTTTTCTGCAGCAAAGCACACAAAACTTTGAGAAACTTTTGGAGAAACTCGTTTCCCTTCAAAACACCACTTTCAGAAGATTATCTTAAAATTGAACATACAAAAAAATACAAGTTGTTCCAGTTGTCAGTGGAACAGCCACCGGTTCTTTGCTTGGTGAGTGCCGTGGCTGCCACCCCTGCTGAGCTTCACCCAGCACTGGCCTGGCCGAGGACAGGCCACCGGGAGGAGAGGGACCCCCTGGGTGTGTTTAAGGGCTCCCACACAGTTTCAGTGCAAAGCTGGCAGAGGAAGAGGGTGCCCAGCAGGGCTCTGCTTCACGCTCCCGCCGGCCCGAGCAGCTGCCTCAGCAGCTGTTCCTACCAGTTGGTGGCTGAATTTTACAAGATATCTGTCTGTAATTAAAAAGCAACAATACTTTGGCAGCCATTATAAAAACGCATCACTGGATTGCATCCCACAGGGGATAATTCTGCAGCGGAATACGGGGAGACGCAATAGATGTGACTGCGAAGGACCTTCCCCTTTCTCAACCCCTAAGATTATCTCCTTAACTACCCAGGCCAAGACCACCGCCAGCATCCAAAAACACAAGCTCCATTTGGCCTGGATGCGGGTCAGAAACACTCATCTCCTGCCTGTGCCACCCTGTGCCAAGACATATGGTCGCAAGGTGCTCGGCCGTGTAAGCGCGAGGGTCGGGGAGCTGCAAGTTTGTTGGGGAGATTTTAAAACACGGGTCTTGCACAAGAGGATTTTCTCCGTTTGGAGCATGCTAAGACATTGTGCTGGTGCCAACCAAGCAGTGCACCCAGAATCAGCAAAGCCTGGGCCAGATGCAGCTTGGCACAGGAGGGAATGGTGAGCGGCCCCTGGGGAGCAGGTTGGTGCTCCTCGATCCAGTGCCTGGCTCACAGTCCTGGTACCTACTAACAGAAAGCTGCTCCTGCCCATGCCCGGCCAATATTCTGCAAGTTGTGCCAGCTCCAGAAATGGCCTCAAGTGGTGCAAAACCTTCCATAAGCAGACTTTTTTCCTGGTCCATATGGGAGACCAGCTATGGGAGGGAGGCTGCTGTGCTCCACAGGGGGTGAAGGATGCCCTCTGGAGCAGGCAGAGACAGGGGGACACGCTCAGCCCTGTCCCCCTGCAGACACAAGCAAGGAAGCAAGACTGCTCTGTCTTGCCCAAGGGGCAGGATGCCACTGAAGGCCGTGGGATCCCTGCCATGCACTCCAGTGGAAGCAGAAACGTAGCTTCAGTCTGCAAACCGCTGTGCACATATTTGTAAGCCATTGTGTACACAGCAGATAAATGCCTAATAATCATGATGACAAACAGACCTAAAACCCAGAAGCAGCTTCCCTCTGCATTAACTGCATCAGGAACAGGTTCCACTGAGCAAAAGCCTCCCTTTTTACTGGGTCTTTTACAGGGGAAAAAGCCTCTGAACCACAGCCACAGTGAAACGACAGCAATTTTAACAAATGCTAAATAAAGCCCATGGCATGTCAGACCCCAGGACTTCACCTGCAGTTACCACCCAGGCATGTCCATTTTCATGTGCTAATGTGGACACCACCGCACGTGAAACTCCATGGTACCATGAGCACAAGGAGCCCTGACCTTCATACACACCAGGGTGCAAACATACACACCTACCTTGGAGCCTCTGGCCACCTTAGGAAAGAAACTAATGCAAAAGGAGGCTAAATTCCCTGTTCATGGTGTCTTGCCAAACTGGGATTAGAGTTTGGGACTCCTGGCACCCACAGCCATGGTTAATCCGCTGAGCGTTTCCACCCTCAACCCAGCCTCCAGGTAGTTTCCACGTGCCAAGTGGTGTACGGTTGTGGAGAAAAGTCTTCTCATCTCCACCAGTGTCTGCTGTTCTCTGCCACACTTACTGGAGCCCATCTACTCCTCAGGGATCAGGGGAGAGCTAGACTGGTAGGAAAATACCTTTCCTATGTAAACCATGCGTTCTGCCATTTCCCTCTCCAAATTACACAGCGTCACAGATCGTAAGCCCTCTAAACAGAGGGTCTTCAGTTGAGGAACAGATCTCCATAAAGGCTGGGATTAAGGCCCTGCACATTAGAGAGGAAAGAGGTAGGAAAAATATGCTCCATTTAATTACCCAAGCCATAACAACATTTTACTATTTTATACACGGTTCCTGACAAAAGTGGAAATGTTATTTTCCACGAGCATAGCTGCTGATTCTACTACAAATAAATAGTCCAGGGCTCGCTCACCACGCGAGAGATGGAGGCCATGTGTTTTCATTAATTCTCTTGGCAGAGAAGCCCATGTAGATTTTGGACTGCAGCTCAGGACTGGAACAGGAGAGCTGGGGTGGCCAACATACATCACAGCAGACTACGTTTGGCCCAGGTCCACCTAAGAGCTGGTCCAATACCCAGTTTTATCATCCTAATTACGAGCAGATTCCCAGCTCCCTCCCTTACAGAGGTATCTTCAGCTTCACCCTTTTCTTCCTCCCTCTGGCTGGTTGAAATCAGCAGGTGAATTGCAGTCCTTTGTCTGTTATCGCCGGTAGACAAAGTTTGGCTTCTTTCATTTTCTTTTTATTGCAGCTTCTTTTGTGTGGATTAAAATAATTGATATTGATAACGTGATCTGCCCCCTGCCCCTGTTCCCAATTACTCGGGCAGGCTGGGGATCCTGCGTTATGGATATGACAGGAATGGTCTTAATTAGCCTTCTGGGCTACAGACCTGATTCTGGTTTTGATTTGAAATACTTGGGATTACGCAGGCTGACTGTTGTGGGCTGGGGTCACCAGTGGAGCCGTCCGGGGGATGGTGAGGGGCTCGCTTTGAGCTGGCTTTTCTCAAGCTGCTGCCAGGTGCCCAGCAGCACATGGAGCTGAGACCCCAGGCGGGTAGGCAAAAATGGAGGACAACTTACTGCAGCAGCTTTTATGGTCAGGATTAAGGACGACAGCACTGAAGGGTCGGTGCATCCAAAGCTTTACTCAGTAGGAAGCAGGACACTGATGGTCCAACAAGAGCTAACCCAGCAGCAGCCGTTGTAAAGGGTCACCCTTGCATTCAATCGATGAAACCCCATTAAAAGCAAATGATGATAAAATAAAGGAGCACTAAACCTGAAACAGCAGATATGGCTTTCTGGACCTGCAAAATTCCATTTCAAAACATATGGACACTTAACTCTGTCACAGGAGCAGAAGATGAAGGTGTCAGCATCTGGGAAACCGATAGGTTTTTTTTTTTTTTTTCTATTTAGGAAAGAGGAATCCTAACCCTGTAACAGGACTGGTGATGTGGTCCCTGGCACTCACATGCAATTCTCTTCACACAAGAGTGGAAAGACAGAGGTACTGTATGAGCACCCCCATTTCCACTGCTCTGTGTGCCTGCCCCATGAAAAGTAATACATAGGCCACACCTTGGAACGTGTCCTGCAGGTCAGAGAAGTCAGGTTCTATCAGCTTTAACTGGAGGAGGAAAATGGTTTCCAGTCATGTGACAGTCCACTGAGAATGTCACCCTAACGGGACATCTCCAGGGACTGACAGTTCAGTCACACTGGCTGAAAATAATCATGGGGCTGAGGCATGAAGAGGTACCTGGGTCTTACCAACATGGGACAAGCACAGCAGAAGGTTGGTGCTAACAGATGGGGCATTCTCCCCCTCGTTAGATGGACATGGATTATAGGTCAGAGGCATAACTGGGCAGCGTGCCCTTTTCAGTGGCCGTGAGGCTCGTCTGGTGGAAGGAATATTGCCTCAGCACTGATTCCTTCATTCAAGCAGGGCTGCTCGCCCAGTGCAGTGCTGCCATACACAGCAATTTCTTTCTTTTTTAACACTGTTTATACAAAAGGCAAATGCAAAAATATAGGTAAAAAGAGAGGGGAAGCTGAGCTCGCTCGCTCTGTAATCAAAGAGGAGACAACACTCAGAGCCAGAATACAAACCGCAGCTTATAATCAGAATGCAATGTAATCACTGAAACAGATGTCGAGAAGATAAAACTGCATAATTCTGAATTGCCAACGATTAGTGCTCAGCATCTTGGAGACTGCCGAGATGCTCTATTTCTGTCCACATATGTCTGCATTCTGGAAGTGTAAGCAGAGAGCATTCAGCGCAACGCTTTCTATGCCTCTTCTGTAGAATTTTTATAGAGGCAGTTCTCAGTGGGGCTTAGGTTTGCTCCTGAATCAGTCCATGATGGTGAGGAGAGGGAAGGAAAGAAATTGTTCTTTTAGGACTGTGGTGGGGAAAAAGAGCATCACCGAGCTGGCGCATGGACATTGATTGTGGTGCCAGAGACAGGCTACGATAAAGAAAGAAAACAGCGAGAGCTGCCTGGCAGAAGAGAAAAGTACCAAAGTAAAGCAGACAACAGAAATGAGTTTTAATGTGCAGATTGCTCACCTCGTAGTGATAATCCATGCAAGTTAAGTCTCTCCAGCAGCGATCTCCTCGAATTTTAATCAGCCCCTGGGGAAAAAGAAAAAGACAAGACAAAAAATACAAATATTTTATTTTACTTCATCTTTTACATCCAGGTATTATCTCAAGATGCCAAATATTTTGGTTCAATTACAGAGAGAGCCTGTAATGGCAGGGAAGTGCAGATGATGGAATGACCCCGCAGAGACCCACCACATATGCACCCCAGGCCCAGTCATTGTCTCTGAGGGAAGAAAATGCAACAAGGAGCTCAAACATAACTCCTTCCACTGCCTGCTTACTGAAAATTTGACACAAAATCCTTGCAGACTATGCCACAACACTTAGAGTGCTAGGAGATGCTTCACCCACAGCTGAATCTCCACAGAGTGGCTACAAGCAGCCCAGTGCTCCCAGCATCAGCTTCCAATGTTGTTGGGCAGAGAGATACAGAGCACTGAGAAGCCATAGGAAAAGCCTGAAAACCAGGCTCAGCTGCTGGGACTTTTCTGTGTAACAGACTGAAAAGCTACCTGCAGACCTAAACGCAGCTGTGTTCATAATTTTAAAACTCAGACCCAATTCTTCCCCTCTCAAAAACCCACCTCTGCTGCCTGTGGAAAAGGACACAGACAAGGATGGGGACCCAGCAGCCTCACTAGCCCTGAGCTGGATACAGAGATGCAATCACAGTAATTAGAGAAACAAAAGAGGAGAAGGGGAAGGAAGCTGACAGATCTAAACACAGATGAATGCGCTAATGACAGGTCTGCTCCACCTTAGGTTAGAGGTTGGCAATGAAATAAGCAGGTATCAGAGGTTGCTGTGCAATGATATTTCAGGGCAACAAGAGGGTGAAATTTCCAAATCAGTGGGTCCATTCCAGGGCTGGCAGTAATATTGAGATTAAATTTCTTTGCCTCAGTGATGAACAGTAGAAAGGAATCAGTCGTCCACAGCAGCAGGACACCTGGGCCAGGGATGGGCCTGCTAGCAGGAAGCCTTGCAATCAAGCTGTGCCAGCCTGAAGGTATGTGGGTTCAGCCCCACAGCTTTGATGTATGGCGAAAGGTCCCTGATTAGGATCACAATATCCCAAATTGAGGAAAGCTTCACTAGTCAAAAGGTTGAACCAGCTCTATCATCTGCATACAATTAGGGGGTATTTGCCTACCTCTGACATTGCCCCTAATTACAATGTTCCTGCCTTCCTTAGAAGAAAAATACAGCAAATTTCCATCACCAGCTACACCAAGAGCATCCTGAAGCTTCTTTACATTTGCAGGAGGGAAGGTTTTCATGAAGAGAGTGTGATCTTTTGGTGCCAAAAAGTCCGAGAGCTCAGAGGAAGAGGAGATTCCAGCACAATGGCACATTCTGGTCTATAGCTTTCATCAAAACTGCTAAAAAAACCCCTTTCACTTGCAGCATTAAACAAAGTTTAGCAGGTTTGGGGATCAAGAAAAATTCCAAATTCCAGTTAAAGACCCCCCAAAATTGTCAAACCTTATAGGCAAATATCCAGTTTCCAAGACTATATGTGGGCCATGTGATGTTTGAGATCCCAGAGCTATTGAGCATGGAAAAGAGAGGAATGAACAGAGTATTTTGACTTCCAACTGATACAGAAGAGGTCAGCTTCTGAGAGAGTTTGGGTGTTCAGCCTGGAGAAGAGAAAGATCTGAGGAGACCTTACAGCCCCTTCCAGTCCCTAAAGGGGCTACAAGAAAGAGAGGGAGCAACTCTTTATCTGGGCGTAGAACAATGGAACAAGGGGTAATAGTTTTAAACTGGAAGAGGGTAGATTTAGATTAGATATTAGGAAGAAATTTTTCATTCTGAAGGTGGTAAGAAACTGGCACAAGTTGCCCAGAGAAGCTGTGGATGCCCCATCCCTGGAGGAATGGGGCTTTGAGCAACCTGGTCTGGTGGGAAGTGTCCCTGCCCATGGCAGGGAGGTTGGAACTAGGTGATCTTTAAGGTCCCTCCCAACCTAAACCATTTTATAACTCTGTGCTTCTAACTGGGAACAATTACTGACCATTTCCCCTGATACAAGATATTAAAGCAATCTGATGGGAGGCTGGAGTAGCTGGCTTAGGAATGAACAAAAGATGTACTTTTCCACACAGCAAATAAATTACTTTATGGGACCCAAAAGTACAAATGTGTTCAAAAGGAATTAGACACATTTCTAGAGGACAAGCTCAGGACAACTTCTGAACATAATCTCCTCCCTGAAAAGTCCTTAAACCACCCGACTGCCAGGAACTGTGAGAAGTTGCCCCAGAAGATCACTTTATATTTCTCCCCAAGCATCTATTAATGGCTGCTAGTAGAGACAACATAAGAAGTAGTTGGACCTTAGGCTTAACCCAACACAGATTATTTATTTTTTTAAGCAAAGGTGCACAAAAATATTTACAAGCTTATTTGGAAGGTAAATTAATAGGAAGTAGTCACTCTTCTTGGTCTGAGCCTTACACCAGATATCTTTGTGAATAGGGGTGACCCCAGTAGCCTTCAATACAGCCACGTACAGTCTGAAATACTTGTTACCAGGCACGTTGCTGAATTCAAGCATATTTCACCCACCTGCTGTTCAAAATTATTTTTCCCGCTCATAAAAGGCAGGGCCATTTGTACACAATACCATCCTGTGGCCAACAGAGAAAACACCAGACAGACACCACAGGCCCCACACAAGTTCTCAGCATCAACCACCAGCTGCAGGAAAAGCATCACCTCGCAGAGGGAAACGCTGGGGATGCAACAGAGCAAAATCAACACCACCATAACCAGCAAGGAAGAACAAGGAGATACAGTAAAGCATAATTGTTATTTTACAGAAGTGATTGATAAGGAAGATAGCAGTAAGGCAAAGGTTTCTGCCGCACATGGAGGGGCTCTGCATATCATGGGAACAAGGAAGGGTACCAAAGCAGAGCAGTGCATGCTCCGTCCTCTGAGAGCAGGCCCCGTGCAGGATGCTGGTACCCTGCCCAAACCTGTTGTTTTTGACCTGTAAAACTCCCCAAGAGCTGCACTGAAACCTGAACACTGGCCCTCCCAGCAGCCTCTGGAGGAAAGAGGCACCTTCAAACCTCACACATGCTGTTGTCTTAACACAAATTGCAATGGGAACAGCTGGGGGTGGCTCCACGGCTGGCTGAGATGGGTCCACGCCAGGAGCTCAGACCAAGAAATACCCTGACTCAGGAGGTCTGCACCTCAGCATCATCATGAAAGGGACACCCCCTGCCACCAGCACCACCACCACTAAAAAAACCCTGAGGCAGAGCTGGTCCATAAAGGCACAGATAAAAGTATGATGGATGGAAAGCAGTACCATACAAAACTCGTGGGATGGGAAAGCAGAGCGGTGGGTACCGGTGGCTGCTCTGCAGTTTCACTCTCTAGCGAGTTGCTCTGCAGATCCCGTCTCTGTCCTCCATCACTCAGCGAGGGCTGGAGCAGGGGAGGCAGGGACAAGACAGACTCGCTGTCAACAGTCACAGCTTCATCTTCCCCCTCCTGAATCATCCACAGCTCACTCTGCCCCTCAAACCTTTACTAAAATTACAGGATACATTGATAGCATCTCACAGGATGTGCCGCAGCCGGTAGCCCTGTCAGTGGCAGGACAGAGGCTTCTTAGCTCTGTGCAAGAATGCTGGAATATTAGAAAAGGACAGCTATCTTGATGACCTTCCCTCCTACCTTGCCCAAGCTGTTATCAAGCTCTATTATTCAGCGGGGATAATTAAAACAAGAATATGATAGAAAAAACACCGTATTGAAAACCAAAAATCTTTCCTGCAATGAGTCACTAAGGGAGTTAATCACGTTTTGTTTACTATAAAGCTTTCAAACAGGAAAGTCACTTAAAGCTCTTAATATCAAATCTAGTTTTCAGCATAGAAAACTCCCACTCTCATTATTAGGAGGCGTTTCAAGTCTTCTGTACCCTGCTGCTGTCTTTGGGTCCAATTCCACTCCCACACTTGCATGTGAGTTTTCCAGTTTTCAAATGAAGTTGGACCAGGAAACAAGAGCACGAAAATCTGCCTGCCCTGCAGCTTCGTCTCTGCCAAGTGCCACCATGAAAAGAGCCACAATGGCTAAAATAATTGCTAAACTACCCTGCTGTGCAGAGTTGTGCATCCTTGGGTATGCAACACACCAGGACGAGCTCTGACAGCCCTTACTGCTCTGTGCCCGGATAGACTCTGCTTTTACGTACTCTCCCCTAATTATTTGGCTTCTGCTGACATTTTTGGAAGTCAGCTCCTGTTCTCTTGAAGACGCAAACTTAGTTTGAGAAACGGTATCTGGGTCCAAGTGAGCACAGGAGGACAGGAGAGGGAGGGGAGGAAATGGGGATCCCCACATCTGCTGGAGTTTGACATGCGCTGGATTTCTTTCAGTCTGCTAACAATTCCCAATCCATTTTCAAGATTTTTCTATGTATATTGAACCAGCCCGGACTCCACAGCTGCAGCAGATTATGCTCCCATACCACAGATCAAAGCACAGCGAAAAATCCCCATCCCCTGCTCTCAGACAGGCAGAGGCTACTGCATCTCTGATGTACCCAAACTGTCTTCTCTTTTGAGGAGGAGAGGACCTGCGTGGGTCCAGAAGGAAAGGAAGCCAGAGGGCACGTGCATGGGACAACCTCACGAGACTCCAGCAGACGTGGACGACCCTTCTCTCATTTGGACATAACCCACAAACATCTTGCAAGGAGTATTTGGGGGGCAAATATTAAACAGAGCTCAAGAGGTGAACGATAAGGACAAATTAAATGGAAAACACAGAAAGGAAAGACATCTTTTAACAGCGCTTTGGAGAGCAGGGCTCACAATGCCAAAATCTAACTGGTTCCTTCCTGCAGCCCATGGCAGTCAGGTCTCACCTCCAGCTACCTCCTGTTGCTTGAGGCTGCTACCTCAAGTGTTGCTTGAGCAGAAGGAGAGGTGAGAAAGGAAACAGCCCATCTTTAGGCTCTCGTGCTGCACAGCATTTAGTTCTATCGTTGAAACCGAGCTCCACAGATCAGCCTTAGGGGGGACAGATTTAAGAACAAACCTGATGATCTGGTGTGTTACCACTGCGTTGGAGGTAACACCTGACTGTTAAGAGATGTTTTAACAAAGGACTTTTCCTTTACTACCAGGGGGCATTTTCTGAGAGTAAGATCTACCTGATATCCTCAAGAACATATACAGGCATTTAGAATGTTCAGTAGCTTCCAGGTGGCAGCTACGGGCAGCTGCTACCACAAACCTGCTGTACCAGCCTCCAGCTTAATTGCTTTTTCTCTCACGTGTACGTTCCTAGTTTTTGTAAAGAGTAAGCTCAAGGCTTGGGACATCAATGACAAAAAGCAACACTTGCAGAGCCCTCCTCTTATTTTCCAGTGTTTGGTGTTCTCCATGCCAAGCCTGGTCCCCCCCTCCCCTTTCCATCCCCTCCTAACATTAGTTTCTCCCTATGGTGTTCAAGCATCTTCAGGTACCACGCATTATTTTTGATACGACAACAAAATGGATTTGTTAGCTCAGCACTAATTAACGCTGTCAGAAGTTGGCCATGCTTACAGCTAGGCAAAAAGCAGAAAAACACTGCCAAGGGCAGCTGCTATTAACTCCTGAGAAACTGCTGCCGTACCTGGGGCAGGGTCTTGCCAGCCCCTGTTAACCGAGGAGCTGAGCTTTTCCCTGACCCCCAGTTGCTGGGTGATAAAAAAAACGACAGACAAGTGTTTACCTGCTGCAATTCACCTTGAAGACCGGACTGCACCTCAACATATTAAACCATCCCACCCCTTATGGCACTTTTTGAAGCCTCCCAAAGATGCGAGTACAATAAGACACCACCATGATGAGGAGGAAAGACTTTCTCATCCTGCTTTCAGCTCCTTGTCCAACACAACCGTCTCCCTGAATTTTTATTAAACTGGCGAAGTTCGGCTGCCTGCACAGCAGGGGCTCCATGCCAGCTGGTAACGTCATTACTCCTGGATATCTTACAACACACCGACCCCATTTCACAAGCCTGAAACACAGAAGAAAACCTCCAGATCCCAGGCAACTTGGAACAGCACCTGAGGCCACGCTGCATGTGGGTATTTGCTCTCTGTGGGGTGACAGCACCGAGGAGTCGGCGTCACCAAGCAGGACCCCATCAGTCAGAATGCTGCACCAATGCAGAACGAAGCTGTCAGCCCCACAGGCACCCCACAGAATCATTTAGGTTGGAAAAGATCTTTAAGATCATCGAGTCCAACCATAAATTTAACACTGCAAGTCCCACTAAAACGTGTCCCTAAGTGTCATGTCCACCTGTTCTTTTAAATACTTCACACCAGCCAGGAGCAACTGGTTCTTGAATTTTTTTATTTTTTTCCCTTTCTATGATCCACTTTAATCATTAGATAAAACAGGGGGAAGAGGAAAATGGCCTTTAAAGTTTATTTTCTTTTCCCAACGATAAAGGCAAATGCACGCTCACATGCTTACAACCCCAGGAAAAAAACCAAGCACCCCCAGAAACACCAGCTCCGTTTGCATATTGGGGGTGGGAGAAGGGACTTTCAAAGACCTGCATATCAGAAGGGAAAGGTATTCAGCAATACAAATTAAATATAAGCTAAAGGAACGAAACAGGTGGCTAAGTGAACTAGCAATTGCCCTTTCACCTCTGTGGCCTTGCTTTGAATCCAGCTCTTAACCAGAATTATTAAATTCATACTGATGGGATGGCGGCTGCAGAGACACCGGGGTTTGAGCATTTCGGCCGAGCTCATGGCAGCCAGACCGTGCACACAAGCACCTTCCAGTAATAAGAAAGCCTGGCCTGGGGAAGGGCAAAGTTGAGATCTTTGTCATATTAATTTACAGCTGACTGCAGCTCCAGGCCATTCTGCACACTCAGAAATCTCCTCGCGCTGCTGTCCGCATGAGAACTATAAAATGTTAACCCTGGATTGAATTAGCATCCAGAATGAAATATGTGCTCAATACCTTCTCCCCTGCAACGTTTGCTCCCTTTAGGGCAGGGCTGAGGAGCGCAGGGGAGGATGGAGATGCAGCACCTGCTTGGGCTTCCAAAACACCAACCTCCGGGGCTCCCAGGCTCTCACAATTACAATGCATTAAATTTACCAGCATTTTTCACAGGGGAAGGAAAATTACATTTAGGGTACCTTTACTTATTTGTTTTATTTTAACGGTGTTCAAGAAAATGCCTGGTTTTAATTAACCAGAACCGCTCTGGTGCGCTTTCCATCCACCAGCCCTGCTCTGCCTCCATGCAGTCATGGTCACACTTGAACACCATTTCCCAGACTCGGCCGATGTGTGCTCTGGACGCGCTGCAGGTGTCACAGGTGACTTTCATCACTGTACTTTTATTTACTGGCTACAGGAAAGACATTGGCCACATGGAACAAGACACCATTTTGCCTCCAGCATCATCTCCAGCTTTGATAACTTACTACAGCATTAAAGGCAAGATGGCCACACAGCCACTTGAGCAGGTCCACAAGCAAATAGAGAAAAAAAAATATATATATATATTTCCCAGCAACTTCTTAGCAAAACCCACACTGCAAAACATTTATCCTCCTGCGAGGCACCAAACAGAGCCCAGTTTAAGCCAGCCCACCACCAAACCAGCACCAAACCAACCAGGCTGAGTTAGCCTGCTGAAAACTAGCTATTTATGGCTAATAAATTCTCTTTCAAATGCAGTAGATGCAAAGGGAACTTTGGGGGTGGAAATCAAAATCACCCCTTCACTCCTGCTGAATCAATTCCAGTCTCGCTTGACTGAGTAACCTCACGTGCCCCCTTCTCTTACTCCATCACTGAAAGATTATCCAACAAAAGGGATTTCAGGAGAAATTAAGCCACAGAGAGAAAGTTTACCAACAGCTTTTGATTTCTACATTTTGTGAGTTTGATTGAATTGTGGCAGAAATCCCAAACCTATGGCCACGGCACAGGGAACGTAACACAGGACTGAAAGGCAGAATCGAAGCAGGATGCGAGTCGTGCAACTGCCGGCTGCATCCTCTGAAGACACCTCACTGGCTTTAGGGTACTGAAATCTGAATTTGCACTGTGGCACAGTGGGAATCACCTTCTCAAATCACAGAGAGCATGAACATGTGAAGAGAATGGGTCCTTGCTATTCTACTTTTTCAGTGGGAGGAGCTCATCTGGACACTGCTCCTCTGTATTCTATCATCCCTAGCTCCTGCCATCAGGATTAAGCTAAACACCGAGGCATGAAGATTCCCCATAAGGAAAACCTGTCCTGGACCCCCAGGACCTGCCTTAGACCTTCTGGATCTGCAGAATGGTCAGAGCGTGGGAACTGTGCAGGTCCACTCCAGGGTAAGTGGAAAGGAGCCCTTCCCACACATCCAAGTCATAGCCACCATGGACAATGAGAACCACAGAAACCCATCTCCAATCTCTGTGCCCTGAGGGTCCTTCACCCAGCTGCCCACTGCACAACCCAAGGCTGTCATCCCATCTGGATGCAGCTGAGCCACCCCAATGGAAACGAGGGGGAACATCCTCTGGGGAAGGCCCATGCCAGTCTAACCTCCAGCTGAGCTCTCACCTCGTCTCTGCCCCAGGGAGATCGGTGCTGGCCACAGACTTTGATCTCCAGCTTTACTTCAGACCTCTCTTCCCCTCCTCTGTTCACTCTCCTTTTAATACCCTGATTTTAGCTGATCGCCTTCTAATTAAAGTTGCCTACAAACAAAGTCCACAGCATTGCCCTCGCTCCCTCTGCCCCATCACCTCTGCCAGCTCCACTTTTGTCCCTGACGTCCCTTCCCCAAAAGATGAAGCCCAGGCACAAGTTCAAGAGCCGCCATGGACTCACCCTCACAGACAACTCCATAAGGATTTTAAGTTTCGCCTAAGAAGCAAAACATCTCCAGAGAAGATAAACTGTTTTCTTATTTACTTGACTCCAGCAGACATAATTCAGGGACCCAGGGGTGATCCATCACCCGGCGCTGAGGAGCGGAGCAGCATCTTGCTCTGCTCCCCCCTGAGCCACGCAGCTCCTGCTCCGAGGGAGGGAAGAGGCTGAACTCCAACACGCCAAATCCTTCCTTTTCATCTATCGCTCTGCCCAACTGTACCCCTTCCAGGCTGCTGTACTTTGGTGATTCAAAATGAAAAAAAAAAAAACACCAAAAAAAAGCCTAAATAATTAAAATGTCATTCAAGCTCTAAGCCGATATGAGTCACTGTTACAAAAAAATATCTTAAAAAATTCTTTCAGGAGTGGGGGATAATTATATTCCTCCCTATCTATTGATTTTTCTCTACAATGCAGATGTCAGATTTTCCACGGTTTTTTTTTTTTTTTCTTTTTCTATTTCCCTGGAGTGAGTGTCAAGGAGGAACAAAGCACTCTTTGAGACTTTTTCAGCCCAAAATTAATTCTGAAAAAAATGGTACAGACAGGCCAATAGCACGGGAAGCCGAGAAAAAGCCTGGTGACTCAAGCTATGTCTGCAAAACCCCCTATTGATACCAGCCCTGGAGAGAAGGGTGGGGTATGGGGCACCAGAGTTATAAATTTAGAGTCAATTTAAATACCAAGATGGGTGAAAAAGGGGAAAAAAAAAAAAAACCTCAATGAAGAGCAATCCTATATTGTAGATTTTAATTTTTCTCGTACTATGAATATGAAATGCTCCCAGAGAAAATCCCAAAGGGTGCCTTGCACTCGAGGCACTCAGCCACCCGTCAGCCCACAGAAGAAGCGGTTCCAGCATCTCCCAAAAGCCAAATATATACCAGTCTATTTGAAAGGTAAAACCAGCTGCAGTTTAGTCTTCAAGTTCACAGAAGAAGAAGCAGCTTTACAAAGTTAAAATTAAAAATAATAATAATAATAAAATTGTTGAAGGACTATCGCGCTGGACCCTGGCACCCAAAGCACCCAAATCCCAGCGGCCTGACATGGTGCCTTTCAGCCACAACAGAAACACGAAAGCACTTGGAGTTTTCCAGGTTTTACGCACCAGGCTGCCCAGCCTGCTCCAGCCTCCTGCTGCGCTCGAAAGGATGAACCTTGAAAAATTTCAGGATTGCATTTCAACCTCAATAACGAATACCACGCTCAAACACTGCACCAGGGGAAGGGTGCTCGACTGGTGCCACACTACAGCAGCAACACAGCCTGGACGGGTGAAACTGCCTCTGAACTCTGTCACAAAGTTGGGTTAGGTCAGTTTTTTCCAATGCATCTCGTAACAGAAAAATATTTCACTCCCAAGACCATCAAGGGCTCTCGCTTTTAAAAAGTTCAATACATTTCCTATGGTCCTTTTATGCCTCAAGGCTCGTGTTATGGTTATTGAAATTGTTTGCATACTTTTAAATATTTGCATAATTTATGAGCCCCAGTCTTCAACTGCAGCATGCTCTGGAGCAGGGCTGGCCATGAGCTGTGCTGGTGGCAGAGCCTGGATTTGGGCCAGACCTATCCAGACCCTCCGCAGGAAGCCCCGTCTCCCACCCCAGGATCTGCTGGAGGGCTCCAGCTCCGTGGCGCTGGAAGGATCATACGGATCGTGTGGGTTTCAGAGAGGGGTTTATTCCTTCCCTGTGTGGCGTTTCTCACAGGAAGATGTGACACCGGTATTAGGCTTTAGAGGAACGTTTTTCTCTGACAGTAGCAAGCAAATGGCTTGAAGAAGAGTCGATCTGATGTTCATACAAACCTCTCATTAATGATCAGGCACTAATTCAAATCTCTCCCCCTTCTTCCAGGAAAAGAGAGAGCAATAACAGGTTTCAATACCTCATCTTTGGCCGAAGAGTGACGAGCTTATGCTCCTCAGATGCCACTGCTATTTATATAACTTTATTCTGTACCTTGTTTATCATTTCAGAGCCCACAGTCAGCCCTATTCAGCTCCAACCCTGTGCCAAGATGTTGGGACCTCCAGATCATGCGGAGAACCTCATTTCTAGTCCAACATCAACAGGTTGTAGGACAAGGCTCCAGATTCTCTGGAACAACCCACCTTCAGCCTCCCTGCCCGGTACCCTCCCACGCAGGCAGGGATGGGCTCCGAGGACCCTAAGCCCACCAGACAGGTCCCACCTGCAGAAGTGAACATGAAGATTCTGCTGCGATGGGTGCAGGTTGGTCGAGCACAAAACCCAAACTGGAGTCACCAACAAAACGCAACTGCAGAGCATCTCAACACGATGGGCTGGAAAAGACTTTTCCCAAAGAGAAGTCACTGGTGTTGATTTTTGGTTTATCTGTTGCTGCTTTCTTCGCCTCCCCCCCCCAGCCCCAGCTGCCAGAAAGACCCTTTGAGAAGCCACCATGGCTGCAACCAGCATCTGATTGACTTTGAAGACAGCGCTGGGAGGAGTGGGTGAAAGGGATTTTGCAAAGTACTTGGCATTAGCGGCTCCCGGCCTTTTACAGCCACCGAAGGAACAACAAGTCTTCCTGCCAAGGGCTATTACTAGACAAATGGAGAGAGATCAGAGGCACAAAGGAGGTTGCTAAGGAGTCAAGTGTGGGATCCCTGCAGAGAGGAGGAGGGCTGCAGCTGGGACGGCAAAGGTCAGAACATTGCAGACATCATTTTCCAAAAATTCCCATGAAGCCCCGGCGCGGGACTCGGGAGCCTGGCCCCGCCGTGCTCGCCTATGAATAATGAGAACGCCATAAAAGAAAGCTCCCTTTCTTCCCTCCTACCCACGCTAATGTAATAAAACAAATTAGAATAATTATTCTCAATTTCAGAGCCATAATGCCCAGGATCAGGGCACGCTTGTCACTGAAATGACAACTACATCCGTTTGATTCTTCTTCTTTTTTTTTTTTTTCTTTATATTTACAGAGATCGTTTAAATTCCAACTTCTGTTTCATTACATCTAATGTAATTTTACTCCAGGCATCCAGATTCTGTTTGCTTCAAAGTCTTCATTATTTTTGCCAGAAAGTTCATCTCCCTTATTAGCTAATCACATCCCCACCCTTTCCAGTAACCTTTAAAATGCCACCCACGTTATGACACTTTTACCAGAATCCAAGTAAAACCAAAACAAGAAAAAAGAGTTTAACATGAACTACTATTTTCTAAAATAATTCGCTGCAGTTGGTTAAAAGAAACATTTTTTTCCAATTGTAAAAATAAAACTTAATAATTTTTAAAAATATAAAGTACCTAATGACAAACAAATAATCTGGAAATAATTGATGCTTTCTCTGTGAAAACACATCTCTGTGTGAAAGATGGACAGCATTTACTAGGAAACAATGATGAGAATTTGGTGGAAGAATTTATTGCTGATTATTATAAATCTTTTTGCACTATTTCTTTTTCCCAAGACTTCCACTTTAAATGATCTTTTCTTTTCCCCTGTAGAAGGAGAAACATATCTTTTGCGTAGACTTGAAGCGTCATAGGATTTAAATTATTTTCTAAGTCTCTGCCTGACAAAAAATGCTCCAGGACTCCTCTGTTCTGCAGAAGATTCTTCTGAGCACGTACTCCAACAGCTCGCAGAGGCAAAGCTTGGGCTTGGAAGCAGTGGCGGGAGCGGCTTCAGTCTGTAGTTACATTCAGAAAGGGAAATCCAAGAAGCGGAAAATATAAATAAAGAGAAATTTTGTTTCCGGACATTAAACCAAGGGGAAGGACTGCAAAGTCACAAATCACAACTCAAAAAGAGATGCGCTTGGGTTTCCCTAAATTCTCCCTTTGTCCCTCAGGGCCTTCTGTGTGAGGTACCCTTCCTGAGGAGTCAGGGGAGCGACTCTGGGCAGGGATACAGGAAGATAAGGGGGAGAAGAAAATCCCTTCCTTGGGTGACCCTGTTCCCTGTTGTGCCACCAGCCCGGCGAGCAGGGAGCTGCCCCTGCATCAGTTTTAAGGGCATTGCACAAGGCAGACATCAAGGACACTGCACACACAGCAGATTATCATACGAAAACACATATATAACTATTATTATTACATCATTACATGACACAGATATTAGAGGATGTAATTCCCAGGGCAAACATAAGGCTTGGACACGAAGCTGCTGGAGCTCAGAGCCCCGGATGGGGAGCGGGGCCTGCAGGGCATGGACCCATCTGCACACAGATCCCGCGGAGTCCTCCCAACCCCAACACCTGCATCAGCCAGTGACAGATTGGCAGCTTTAAATCTGAATTTCCTTGCTTTGGGCACTTTTAAATTAAAGTGGTAATGTGCTTTAAATCCTGTTTCCCTGCTTTTTCACTACACTCTTCAATCCTTTCCTCCAGAAACTAATCAAGATGTCTCAGACTCACTTAGACTCTGCTCCAGTCACCTTCCCTGGTAACTTATTCCATATGTCTCTGATCCTTTGCAAGACACAGCTCCACCTTAATTCCCTATTTACTTCCAGTTTCCCAATATGCTGTTACACCCCCGGTGCTCATATTCCCTCTACCTCCCCATTACATCTCCGGTAGTGATAATTATTTGTACAGAACATCACATCATCAAGCTGGCAAACACTGCCTACCCAGTCCTTTGACCAATGCACACACATCGAGAGCAGTGCTGCCTGCTCTCTGCTAACAGGGCATTGCCAGCCCATCCTGATGGAAAACTAAGCGTTTAGGGGAAACCCTTGAGAAACAACCACCTCTCCATTAACAGTCCAAACAAGCCGCGTTGCATGGGTACAGCCTCCCTTGTATATAAGTGTCTGTGCTGTCGTGAAACAGGGAGGCAGGAGGTTTGCAGGAACAGAGTGGGAATCTCAAAGCATTTAAGCTCCTCGATCACTGTTTCTGACAGATATTCCCACTGACACCTCCCTTGTGCAGAGCGTGCGTTGGGACAGGGTCCGTGTCACCAGCACAGCAACCACCAGCCCTCGGCTGCGTGGAACACAGGGAACTGCCAGGCTCCACGCGGGGAAAGGGAGGGAGGAAAGAGGTACAGGAAACAACTCTGAAGGCAGATGATGAAAACCCCCATAAATTGAAGCACACAACCACTACTGAGCGCTTCCACAGGGGCCACTGACACCCACCAGCACCACAGCCACGTGCAAGTGGCAAACACTCGCCTTCGCCCTGGTGCAAGAAAACTCAGTCTCAGCTCTCGCTTCTTGTCGCCCTCGAGTCCAACCTGACCTAAAGGCGTTTCGTGTGCCTCACGTTTTACAGGAGGGACACCAGCTGTAAAGGGATAATGACATTTCCATGCCGTTTTTAGCGCCAGCCCTCCAAGTGCCATCTGCGTGGCTGCAGTAAAACAGCAGCAGCTCACGCTTCCAGGCAGGGCTCCCTTGTACGACTCGCTCCGCGCTAACTTCATCCGCAGCAGCAGCAATCCAGGCCGTGCAGGGCTGACACGCACTCGTTAAAAACATCCACACATACTTTGAATAGCTCCAAACCTCAAAGAACACGGCGTGGCAGAGACAGCACGCGTGCAAAGGCTGCCATGCACACCCATAAAAACCAGCCACGTCTCCTCGGCCCAAAGCTGCCCGCTATTTATCGCTCTCCCCAGCTAAGCCAAAGACCTAACGATGCGAGGACAGATCTTGGCAGGCCTGAACCTGCCTGTGCACCATTTTGGCAGCACCAGGCTCGACAAAACCTGCCCAAGCGGGAAAGGGGCCCAGCACCTCGCTGGGACTGGCACAGCATCCTTCGCTGGATGGGGCTCCCACATCCTCGCTCCTGCTCTGCCCGTGCTCATCCCAGCTTCTCCCCAGCCCCTCGCTCAGTGCGGGACCTGTTTCCCCATCCCAGTCTCTAAATCATATTTTCTGTCCCCAGCAGCAGGGCAGTTTTCACAGAATCACAGGGATTGGAAGGGACCTTGAAAGCTCATCCAGTCCAAATCCCTGCCAGAGCAGGAACACCCAGAGCAGGTCACACAGGAACGTGTCCAGGTGGGTTTTGAATGTCTCCAGGGAAGGGGATTCCACAACCTCTCTGGGCAGCCCCTTCCAGTGTTCCATCACCCTTACTGTGAAGAAGTTTTTCCTTATATTTTCCTTATATTTAAGTGAAACCTCTTATGTTCCAGCTTGCACCCATGATAGTGGACTCACTGCTTCCTTTGCTTTTTGACCCAGTAAAGTCCTGGACCTGTCCCATCATTAGCACCACACTTCACCAGCTCCAGTTGGAAAAGACAACAGTATGCCAAGAGTTAGACCTGAACTCATTACACACCCTCTTTGTATCAACAGAAAGATATGCTGGTAGGAGGGAACAGCCCCACATTTAACTGCCTCCTGTCAAAAAACCCCTCTGGTATGAGGCTGGAGGGTCTGTGTGTTAATAAGCAGAGGCGATCCTTGGGAATAACCGGGGAGGAAATCATAAAAGTCATGTCTACAGCCAAAAGCACCAGCCTTTGCAAGTCAAGATTCAGATTGATGCAGCCTGAGCTGCTCCGTGCCACAGCGTGGCATCACACAGCAAGCAGGATGGGGGTGTTAAAGTTCCCACAGTGCAGGAAAACCCCACGGCACAGAAATGGGGAGATGCCCCCCATCACCCAGCGCTGCTACCCTTCTTACCCACCAGGGTTGGCTGCAGGGGGCTCAAGGATGAACCTTGTCTAGGGTTCTTCCCAAAATCTAGTTAAACCACATTCCTCTACTCCTATCCCTTTACACATGTTTTTTTTTCGGTTATTAACTTTTATCAGTGTTACTATAGTTACACACACAGGTGTTGACGAAAATCAGATTCTCACGTTTCTGAGCAAGTACGGACGCAATGTTTCTTACACACTCAACTAACGAAGAAGCAGAAACTCTATTTTACAGTGTCGGTATGCAATCGCTAACGACTTGCAGGATCCAAAGAGGTACTACGCAGTTCAGCAACACGGTGTGGGCAAGTCACCAGCCTACAGCTACTCCCAGCCTGTCCCGTCCAGCTTCCCCCAGCACATGGCCTTCACCCGCAGCAGGTAATTAACACAGAGTATCTGTAACTCGATAAAAGCTGTCATCTACTTTCAAGTCCTCTGCAAAAAATGAATGGGACTAATGTTTGCTGAATGGGGTATTAGTCACAAATTATATTTTTCTCAGAAAGGAGAGATCATGAGTAATGCTGCTGCCTACCACAAAAAAAAAAAAACAAAACCAAAAACAACCCAGAATGCAAACCCAAAAACAACCCAAAAGCAAAACAGGAACTTGTCCATCTCTGAGGTAAAGCCCACGGCCTCTCCTAGGGCAGCAGATGATCACTGCCCTGGTAATTAAACCAGAAGCTGTCCCCAACAGCCCAGCCAGAGCACAAAGCCCAGACAGCACTGATGTGGCTTTGGCCACAAGATGCAGGGCAAGATGCTGCTCCACCAGCCCAGGGAAGCACAGCTACTCCCCCAACGGGTCCCATTACTGGGCATGAGGTGATTATAAAAATCTGCAGTTTGGCTAAATGGCTGCCAGGAGTCAAACACCCCCCTAGAGCCCCCAGCCTGCAGTGAGGGGCTCAGAGAAGAGGCTGCCCCACACCGGGGAGCGGGGCCAGCAGTGCACAGCCACCCCCACCGTCCTCAAACCCACCAAATGCACAGAGTCCAACAACAGCTCTACAGGGAACGGGGCAGCTGGAAACCCAACGCTGTCTGCTGAAAAAATATATACTTGAGAGAGGGCCGAGCCTTTGAGAGCACAACATTGTGCCTTCAATGTCTCCCCAGGTACCTGCAGATGTCAAAACACCTAATTACCACCAGGCAACGTTGCGGAGCAAAGCACCTTACTGACAGCACAGGCTGCTCCTTTGGGCAAGTCACCATGGTTTGATTAAGATCCTTGGTTAACGCTTCATGAGCTGAGCACGCACCTTTGCTTACCCACCTCTTGATTCCTGTGGAAACCCAAAACAATGCTTTGCATCTTCCAGGCTTCAAGAAATCGGAGTGACAGAGAGTCACAAGCAAAATGACAAAGATATCAAGTCACCAAGCACTTCTGAGGCAAATCAGCCCCGTAAATGTCTGTTTGCATCACTTATTTCCTAACAAGCTGCTCACTCACACAAAAGGACCGCTATTGTGTTGCCTCTGCATGTTCCTAAGAAGCATCCGTCTTTACATCCTGCACTAATGGATTATTAGGAACATCAAACATATAGATTGAATCACATAATTACGCCTTTTAAAAAGTCAGCAATATTTGAGATCAGCCCAGCACTTGCTGCCAATCAAACCCCAGAAGCAGAGCCTGCCTGTGCCTCCTACAAGTACGCAGCTGAAGTTATTTTACTTCTCACATGCTGTATCTCCCCTGAGCAAGCCCAGCCAGCCCCAGGGAAGGCACGCACAATAAAGCAAGATCTGGACATGATTTTCTGGGGGAGGATTAGCCAGGAAATAGCAAAGCTCGCCTACACCAGTCTAGAACTGGATGATGGTGCTCACGCTTCAGCAGCAAACACCTAGTTAAGACTAAGAGAGGAGGAAACGGGACTGTGCTGGGGATGCTACTGAGCATCAGGAGCAACATTCACCTCCTAAGGAGGAGTGACATTAACAGGGAGACACAAAAGGTAGCAGCAAAGCAGAGGAACAAGGCACAGTGCAGCCGTGAGCCTCTGTGCCACTCCGACATTGTCCACCAGCTCTGGGGACTTGTATTGTTTACTGGTAGAAAGAATAAAGACACATCGCTGCTCTAATGCTCCTTTAGCAAGGAGCCTGCAACCAAGTGTGTGGGGTGATAGGATATAGGAAGGTTTTCAGATGGTGGTTATTGTGCTCTGGGGAGGCAGATAGCAACAATCACGCAAATTTGGGTTAGGAAATAAGGCCCTTAAGGTCCAGCTTGCCTTCTTTACAGTCAGATTTATTTTGTATCCAGCAGCTTACCATCCTTGATCTTATGTTCCTCCACAGGCTGATACAAGAGGGGCTGCATTGAGCATCAACATTCTTTTTGGTAGGAGTTCCTAGTGCTTCAATACAAAATCTCTGATTGACAGAGCTCTGCATGGAAAAAATTCTCAAATACGACATGCTGAATGGGAAAATGCGGGGCAGACAAGTGAAATCCACCCCCATGTATGTACTGCTCATGATACAGAAACCAGCTCCAGAAAACAGGAGAGCTACCGGACAAGAACCCGAAGTCTTCACTGGGAGCCACCACACTGCAAAAGAGAGACAAGCCTGCCCATCTAAGGTGCATTTCAAACCTGCACGTGGCACCGCTTGCCTAACACCCAGCACGAGGTGAGAAAATCCAAGCTGACCCAAGGGAATGCCGTTTGCTTTAAGGATGGCATTTTACAAGGCAAGCCTTACCCCAGCCAACCAGAAGAGTCCCTGGAGAACCACGCGGGAAAGCCGAACTTTCTCTCTGTGTAAGATATAACCATTGCCAATCCCACCCCTGGGAAAAACTTCCTTCAGCCCACATTTGTGCAGATGCTTCAGCTCCTGCCCAGATTAGGGGAGAAATCAAAGATGGCCTGGGAGCAGGAGCACCTGCGCTCCAGGAGGATACTTCGGTTTCACGCATTAAACCGGCTTCCCGGTGCCTGCAAGCGTCATTACCCCGGCTGAGAAGGAAACTTACATGTGTTTGGGCCCCAAAACATTAAAGATACCATCAATCACCGATTTCCACTGGCTTGTATAGATCCCCATTTAATGACCTTTCCATGTTTTCCTCTCCCATGCCTGTTACTTATATATCAGTAACCCAGACAGACAAGGGACTCATGGGGCGGCATCTCTTCCGCAGAGGGCTCTCCCTAAAATAACAGGAGAGTTATTACTCTCCAGGTAAAAATCAAGCAGCAGTAACAAACAGTAACAAAGATGTCTGGCGAGCATGGTTTTCCTTTATACCCAACCTGTCCCATAATTCAGAATACATATTACAAATTAGCAGAAACAGAGCAAAGCTCAGTCAGACTCCCATTTTAAAAGAAAAGCAGGACGAAAACTTGCTGATGATATAACTTGTTAGGAAAATCAGCTGGTTTTCCCTACATTTGGTGTCACAGACTGTCAATTCTTCATACAATCTGCGCCATGACTCAGAAGAAGCATTATAAAAGCTGAGAAGCATCAAGGCCACAGGAGTTAGCCTCCATCCATCAGGGACCAAGGGTCTATGCTGACATTTGGTGAAAACATCATTGGTGATCAACGTCCCAAATAATGCATTCGTATTGAGGTTCTCAAAAACAAACAAACCAACCCACCCCCAAAAAAAAAACCCCACCCCCA
>VXBJ01003286.1:238944-300957 GCA_013400055.1 Nycticryphes semicollaris | reverse complement strand
ACCCCAACCACACTCCCCCAAACCTTGCTGTCAAAGTGAAGCCAGGCATTTAAGGTAACTTGCCTCTTGGACTTCACCAGGTCAGAGGACTAACAGGTCACCTCATGGGACCTAATCTGTCCAGACAGGAACATCTTCAGCTCCTCTCAAATCCCTGCACAGGAGTCCTGCAGTGACTGGGACCCCCAGGGTCACCCACACCCATGACTGTCATTAAAGGCCAGCCAGCACTGTGTTACTGCACTCACAAATCTTTCACAACTTAGACCTTTGCTGCCCTCAGAAATATAATGAAGAAACCACACAGGGCAGCAACTAAAGTGCTTATCATTCCATGCTTAAAGGAGCAGACAGGAAATCTAATTTGTAATAAAACATGGATGGATATTTCTGGCAGGTTAGCAGCCTTCAACTGTGTTCCCTAAACAGTTGCTTAAAATACTTCAGAACTACTGTGAAAACCATGCAGCAGTAGTGGACGGTGTGTCAAATTTTAAGTGCTGATTTAAGCTTGTACAAATCCTTGTCAGGCGAACAGCAGCTGCCCTCAAGGCCTGGGACCTCCCCACACCTATCCCACGGCTTGGTGACATGCAGCTACTGCCAACTCAAGAGTCGATGTCTCCTGCCAACTTTGAAAGATCTTAATTTTAACCAAGTCAACATGAGCATCAAAAAAAACAGACTCTCACAAAGTTAATACCAAAACCACCCTTAACTTCTCATCCAAGAAAGTTTCAGCAGAACTGTTCTCACTGGACCAACAACATACCCTTCATACCTGTTGGATCAACCGCATGGAGATTCACATCTCATCATAGAATCACAGAAAGGTTTGGATTGGAAGGGACTTTAAAAATTATCTTGTTCCAACCTCCCTGCTGTGAGCAGGGACACCTTCCACTAGTCCAGGTTCATCATTTGGGATGTTCACATGGACTGCAAATTATTGTCCCCCAAGGAGTTCTGCACAGAGCCAGCAGCAAGTCACATCTCAAGCAGAAGTGACACTGGGCAGTATCGTCACCGACCCAGCCCTGATGCCAGTGACTCAATGCAGCAAGAACCTGCTGCAGTGCCAGCCCTGAAGCTCCCTGATAGCTCCTCCAGGATGTAGACTCTGATGCTGCAGCAGAGCCCACACACAGATTTACAAAGTATTGGTTTAAGACAGGCTGTTTTTAAGGGTTATCTTCCATTACTCTCTCTCAAAACCATACACTGCACTTCACTTGGCTATCGCTTCCCTTCAACATCATTTCCCCATCAACAACACCAAGCTCCACAAACGTTCCCATTTTAATTCCTTTCCTATCAGCGGTTTTGCTAAGAACCATTCCAGCTTTTTTTCTAATAGCAATTTTTCAGCTGTCCCAGGAAAAGACTCCATGATACAGATCAGAAGAGCCTAAATAATTTTGCATTTACCTACGTGGCCACAACAGCTTGGTTGCCACGAGTGTCCTGACACTGTGTGTCCAGCCCAGTACATAGGTCTTCCTGTTATCTCCATCCTGCTCCGATCCTGGGCAGTGTCAAACAAGAGCTTCATAAAAGATGGGATTTCTATAATTTAAAGTTGCAATTACAATTGCATCCAGTAGCCTCCATCCCAGGGTATGGGAGAAGCACAGCGTCGGAACAGTGTCATTCACCTGAACTCCAAATGAAAGCCTTATGGCATGTTAAAAACATTACAAAGGTGATTTTGTCCCATAAACCCTTCCTGAATGCTTTAAACCCATAGATTTTAATGCAACTGCTTGTTGATCTACATATGCAGATATTCTACAGCATCATAAAAAGCTGTGCTGGAGTGGGCCTTCAGGAGTCATCCCCACAGCAGGACCAGATCTACTTAATTAACAACAAGCAAGAACTGCGGGGATTAATAATGAGCAAGAATTGCAACTTTAGGAAGCGGAGAAAATTTGGCAATGCTACACAACAGCTATGGCAAAGAAATGAATACAACATCAAAGAGTGGGTTTTGAAACACCACTT
This sequence comes from Nycticryphes semicollaris, assembly GCA_013400055.1. Lineage (NCBI taxonomy): Eukaryota > Metazoa > Chordata > Aves > Charadriiformes > Rostratulidae > Nycticryphes > Nycticryphes semicollaris. Next base: position 298,953 of record VXBJ01003286.1, on the reverse strand, counting down.
GCATGACGCATATGAAGAAAAAACATTTTCTGCTCTTGCAAACTGAATTTGCTGAACTACCAGGGGCTGAGAAGCTGCCCTTTGATGCAACACATTTTCCAAGAATATCTACTGCAATAACATATTTTCCACTAACAAAGTTGTCTTGAAAACAGGTTAAGAATAAGGTTAACACACAAAAAAAGTTTGTCTTTTTTTTTTTTTTTAAGAGCAGGAGGATAATTAAGAGCTTATTGAGGTCAACTACCGATTCAAGCGCTTTAAGAGCTGGGGTGAGAGAAGAGTTTTGGAGCAAATGGACAGAGGAATGGCCCACCTTCTACAGTTATGATCCTTAGCTTAAAAGTTTGGAGCTATTTTGAAATGTCCAAAATGTATATCGAGATGACAGGATAACACCCCGACACACCTTTATTTTAACAATGATGTGTCAGTTCCTGATGGATTCTTTTACAAGCTACCTGGGAATTTCCACTGGCACAGGGACAGTAATGCAGCAATTGTTCTCTTTGAAAACACAGCGCAGAGAATGACATTTCAGTAAAAAACACACAAAGAAATAATAACTCGGGGTGTAAAGCTCCTGGCTCTTGGGAATTACCCACTGGACTCCCAACCACCTTATCAAAAAGCCACAGTATTCAGGTCTCACCCTTCACTTTTATTCCTTTTCAAGAGCCAATCACAAGAGCAGTACCAACATATCAACACAGATATTCTTACTCCTATGTTTGTCCTCCTTAAAATAAACCCTAATACTAAGCTGAAAGATTTTGTGAACCAGAGTACGAAGCATTTCCTGCTTCATGCTCCTCCTACATAACCAGTAACATTCCTAAACCACAGGACTTCAATGCATTGAACCAGGGGCAGGTTTTCCGCCAGGATGAGACACTCTTTTTGCTGTCACCTCAAAAAAGGCAAAAATTTGAAGTCCCAACTTACTGCTCCAAGCATGATCCTGAAAATCAGCCACCGAAAGCCCCAGATGACAATGCTGGAAGGAGGAGTGTGCTGGGGCAGGCGGGAGAGGGTCCAGAGCGGGCAGAGGAATATCCCCAGGAACCCCGTTTCCAGGAGCTGCGATTCCCATCCTGTAGTGCCAACACATGATAAAAGACAGTTATTGTACAAAGTCCTGTAAGTTAGCATTCACAAATTTTAAATACCCAAGAATCAAAAAAAAAAAACCAAACCCAAAACAAACCCAAACCCTGCGATGCTTTTTAAGTTTAATTCAAGGGAACTTAGAACTTGGGTCCCAGCTCTGTCTTAAAACACACATATGGGAATTCAGATGCTTTAAGCTACAGCGTGAATGACGGGCATCTACCTTTGGTGCATCAGCATGTGTTGCTCTTCCCCAAGCCCTCACACTGGCAATTTCATTGTTTATATGGTTATTTTATGCAGCATGAAGCAAGAGAAAAACCAACCAACTTCTACAAAGCAAATGAAAAATGCGATTTAAGCAACTTGGGAATTGGGAAGGTGACCCAGGAACACAACTGATTTCTGCAGATCATGGACGGAACAAGCAATTACCAACAGTCCCACTGACTTTACTGGATTTGTGCCAAAATGGGGCGGTCTTTATCATCAAATGACAATGATTAAAAATCACATTAAGTGTCTTACTCATCATCAGTGTTAACGCGCAACCAGAAGTTTTGCATTTTTTTTTTAACTACAAAGAAAAATAATACTGAAAAAAGTCCAAATCACCCATCAAGCCAGTTGTACACATTGCTGGAGTTAGCAAAATTACTCTACATTGAGCAGAGCTGAGATCAAAAGCACAGCCTTGTAACCACACAGCGAACCTGTTACCTGCGATCCCAGATGCTTTGGAGTCGGGAGACTTATAACCTGCTTCATACAAACCTCCAGTTTTGCATTTTCTTTTTTCCAGCACAGTGCAAATATTGAAATGATTATTCCAGAAGAGCCAGAACACAGCAGTTCTGTTCTGACAGGTGAAGACCAACCTCCACTACATTTTTAAGTAACAATATACTGATGCCCAAACCAAATTTCTCCAACTTTGTCCTACCTCCAATTACACACTCTTTTTTTTCAAATATTTCTGTGAGATACAACTGCACTCTGAAGCCACTTACATTAAAAAAAAAAAAGACACTAAATGGCACACTGCTGGGACAGTTCCCAAAAACTCAGCAGCCTCATCGGAGCCACTTAAGATGCTGGTACTCCCATCTACATGTCTACATAAATCAAACCAGATAGTGCCCACAGGTCACTCGTAACCATGTTCCTTCCCACGAGCACCCCAGGTATTTTACTGGCTTTCAAACGGCAGCAACAAAGTTTGGGATCCGTAAGACCCCTCCTTCACCCAGCCCAAACAGGCAGGGAAACCCCTACCAAAGACAGTAATTCCTTCCAGCTCCAGTCTGAGACACCCAGTTGCACACCAGGTCCAGAGTTTTCAAAGCCGTGACTTGACACTGTCACACAAACAAAGCTACGTTCAATTTGTCTTAAAATACTTTTTTGTAGTCACGCAATCTCCTTTTTTTTTTAATCTTAATATGAACGAGGTCCCTTAAATCTAAATGCCATTTTTTCCCCCTCAAGAAGATTCTCATACATCAAATAGCTATTTAAAAAAATCCTCATTCTCCCTCCATACATCCTGTGGTTTCTAGAACAGACACCCCAACTGCCAAAAATGGTGCTTCTGAGGAGAGAAGCGAAGTATATTGTTATAAAAGCAGCTGCACCAGGAAAGCAATGGCTAATACAAAATGTGAAAGGTTAATTGTTACTAAACCCAGCCACAAATAGCAGTTATGGGTCTAACTGGCACCAAAATGGTAGTATATCTCCTTCGTTTCTGCCGGCACAAGAATCCCACTGTTATCTGCGTTTTCATATGTTAATTGCTGTGTTCCCCTTGCAGACATATAGGATGGGGCTGGATGGCTGAGCAGGAAGGCGGACGCCTCTGCATCTCCAAATGGCCTTTACATCCCTCCGTCTGCGTTTCCCTGGGCAGGCAGCATTGCCTCTCACCCAGGACACAGTGGCATTTTTAATTTTTTTTTTTTTTTTTTTTTTGTTAAATTTTATTTTTAAACAGAACTTGCTCCTCAGGAGGTTTATGCGTGCACAGAGAGAAGGGGCACCAAAGGTCTGCACCATCCCTGGGTTCAGAGCGGGTTAGAGCGTGCATGAGCGCGCGTGTGTCCGGAGCGGAGCCGAAGCCTTCCCGGTATGTGCTGGCCTCCGAGGATCACGAGTTCAAGCCTGCACCTGTGCTTCTTGTTCCAAAGCCACGGGTTTGAATCCTGGCACCACCACCACCACCCGGCTGCGACTCCAACAGCATTAATCCGATGCAAGCGGTGCCAGGGAGGGGAGGACAGGAGCAAACCCTGCTGCCAGTTGTTGGGAGAAACCTCTTAAATTACCCGCTGCTGACAAGGGGGGCTGGCAGTGGGCACAGCTACGCCAGCACCAAACAGGGTTTAACTGCAAGTGCAGCCAAGGACAAACTGTGGTCACGGCACCATTTCAGAGGTCTCCATCTAAACCTCCTCGGCTTGGGGCTACATCTTGTCCAGCTCTGGCACCCATTGATGGCAACGGGCAGATGTGCTAGCGCTGCTGAGGTGCTGTGCTATATTTTGCTCTGCTACTGACATTCATATCAGATCACAGCAAGTTCCTGCTAGAAACCCAAGTTTCGGATGCAGTATATGCAGGGGAGAGCCTCTGATTTATTAACGACCCTCTTCCTGATGGACTGAGTCTCCGCAGCTGGCAATGTGGTCATGCAGATCAATTTTCCATACTAGCAGGCATCACCCAAACAGTCACATTCCCTGCCCTCAGCAGTGGAAGCTCCTCTCCAGCCCCCATCCATCTTCCTTCCACCCCAAGCAGCTTCTCACCCTGGCCCCTTCCTTGCTGCAACCCTCCCACTCCTGACCCACTGCCACAATTGTCACCACTTGCCCCTTTCCCGTTTGGCATGGATCTCACCCTGACCATAACTGGTTATTTCTCTTACGGGCTTCATCCTGTGCAAGCAAAGTACTGCTTGACGCTACTCCACAAGCAATGCAAGTGCTCGTGATGGTAGGATTATCCACCACCCCACGTGTCATATTTTTTACTAAAAATTACAGCTAAATCTCAAAGATTTTCAAGGACACAAACAGGTTGTTCAACACCACAACTGTACCCACAGTACAGCGCAAAAGGGGGTGGAGGGGCTCTGCTCCATCTCATGTTCGCTTTATTGTAAGTTGATATTAAAGCAAGATTACAAGATCCATCAACAGAAACCTTGCATTTCTAACCGCTGACTTACAAAACAGTTGTTCATGTCCACCCCTTAAAAGCCTCAGACTCAAAATCCCTTGCAATCTTAGACAGGTTTGAGGCCATAACCATGCGTCTGCTGAATACTGCTGAAGTTGAGCACTGCCACCTTTTAATGTCATTTCTGAGGCTCACAAAGCCCAAACACACTGTGACACCTGTGAGGAGTCAACCAACTCATCACACCTTGGCAGGGAAGACCTTAGACACAACTGGTACTTTGCTGACCCATGCAGTTAAGTGAGAACAGTATTTTTCTCTGTATCCTTACTGTCCTATTCTTGCTATCGAGTGGGCAGTGCTGATTTGCTGACGTGACAGTGCCAGGCAAAGAAGCCCAACACAGCCACATCCTCCATCTCCACCAAACATATTGGGAACCACATACAGAAACCTCCTCCAAAATGCAGAAACTGCCACCCTCAACAGTTTTTTTAGGACAGTTCTAGCACCACAAAAACATGAATATGAAGGAAGTCGGTGCCATTGAGTTGACACTGGGGGGGAAGCAAATGATCCTCCACTTTGGGGCTGTGGAAGGGGAGGGCAGGGGCTGGGCATCAGGAGCTTTAGGAGCATCCAAGTGCCTGCCACAGAGTATGACACAAAGTGAGAAAGTAGCAGCAATATGGGAACCAAAGCAGCAGTAACGGAGCAAAGATGTCTGGGCTGTAACAACACCAGTTTATCACATACAGTGACATTTCCCAATCCTAGCATTTTTGGAGTGAAACCCATTTTACAAAAGGCAGCACGATATTTAGAGGCATCAGGACTACGTCAGAAAGGTAGTTCCTATCATCAAAGCACCACCCAACACATCCTCACTGCCCGGGCTAGATCCCAGGGCTCACCTCCGTCCTGGTCCCCCCGGCCCCGGCGCACACTGATACTGCTGGGAACGAAAGGGTCATGTTGTTGACCCACCTGCTCCTGTTTTCTTCAGTTGGATCTAGTCAAATTTCAGCAGCTGCAGAGCGGCACAAAGCGCCCCATTGTTATCTCCCGCGCAGCCGGAGAGGGAGCCATGGGGTGGTGGTTGGGTTTTGGGTTTGGCTTTTTTTTTTTTTTGGCGGGGAAAAGATAAAATTGAAATAAAATAAACTGCCAATAGTGGCTGCACTTGCCCCACACGCGTTTCGAATGTTTGTTACATATTCCGAACCTGATGCGGCAAATTCCATCGTTTAGCATTTACTGGAGGTCTCTGCTGAGGCAGAGGAGGAGAAAAAGCAGGGAGGATGTGCCAGGAGGGGCAGGAAAGACAGGGAAGTAAGAGAAAGCAAAAGCAAACCCAAAACAAACAAAAAAAAAGAGCTTTTCCGTTTTCCTTTCAGGGTTTTCAAATGTTTTTCTTCTTCAAAATGATATAAAAGCTCCAATGGTTTAAATTTTCAGCTGGGAAATTCAGCTCAACACCAAATGACCTGTAGAGTCAAAACCCATTTGCTGCCTGAAAGAGGAACAGCGAGAGCCGGCACCGCACGTCCTTGCTGCGGTCCTTCGGCAGAGACTGTACATGTTGGCAGGGACATCTGATGCGCTGTAGAAAACATTACTGGTGCTTAGCATGTGAACAACAACAACAACAAAAAAGCCAAAAAAAGTCAATTGGGTACAAATGGTCTCCAGAAAAGTCCAAAGCAGCCCCGCTATGGCTCCCTGTAGAGAGTATTATTTCTAATGGAATATACATTATATAGCACTATATCATTAAGGTTTACAATTTTCCTCTTTATTATTTAGCATCAAACACCTGATGAAAAAAACAGCCAAGTTATCACAGCTTGGCCACGGCTACAGAGGAAAGCCACCCCTTCCCACCCAGCCCCACATGCTGCACCTTCAGCCTCCCCACATCCCAAACCAGTTTGCTGTTTACATGGACAGTCTGAGAGAAAACATCGAGGCGGAGAAGGGCAAAAGGCTTCAGAACTAAACACAAAATAGTCAGATCCAAAGACAGTGAAGTTACTTAGTTTCAAGTAATCTATTTTTCTGAGGAAAAAAAAATAAAAATCATCCAGTCCAAAAAAAAAAATAAATTAAACCCCATACACATGTATGGTAGAAATAGCTCAGATAAATTATTTTTATTAACTCCCCTTACTAAAATACGAGATAAGGTGAAACTGGCAAACCGTCTCTCTTGGTATTCAGGCATAAAAATTTACAACAAATGTTGCTACAACGTCCATCCACGCGTTTTACAGCCCCGGGCAGCAGCGCAGGGGAGCGGAGGGTGCAGCTGTCTCCCTATGAATATTGTGTGTCAGACACCCCGGCAGCCACAGCAAGGGAGATACCCAACACAGACCGACTCCCACTGGAATTAGATTAACTGCTCCTGAGCCTCTCCTCCCTACCTCCCTGAAATTCAGTGTAACGTAATTTCGGCTATAGCGTTAAAACACCTGTTGAAAATAGCATGAGTTACGCTGATGACTACAGGATATTCTGACCAAGGACTTTGGTCTGCAAATACTCATTGCAACAACCACGTGTGGGTCGACCGATGCAGATGGACCCGAGTCTGGCAGTGAGCAATAGGCTCCTAATTAGGAGTTTTCCTGCTCCCACGGATGCTGGGCTGCTCTTCACTTCCACACTTTCCCCATCCCTGACTCCTCCTGTGCAGGAGTTCACGCCGTGATCAGTCATGCTTTTCACCCCAGAGGCACTAGGTGCTCCATGGGGCATCACCAGCAGCTGTCCTTCCCCTGTGACTTTGCCCCTTTCTGCCTTTTTTCCAGTCATTTTTCCTTTTCCAGAAGGACAACAAACCTGTCAGGGGGTCAGAGTCATTCCCCTTGCTCTCTAGCTTTCAAATATCAGTAAGAAGTAGAGGCACAAAGAGCACATACAAAGAAACGTTCGAGTCTGTGTCAAGTTTTAAAAGCTTCCCAGGGCTCCTGAGGGACAGGATTCCTGGTGATTCCTAATAGAAAGATCAGGTCTCCCTGAGGCACAGAAACTCTGTTAATAATGCCAGAGAGCAGTCCTGAATCTCCTCCATCACCAAGCAGAGCTCACATGCCAGGCTTTGAAATAATTTTAGGTCTTCAATCAGGGGGAAATTCAAGCTCAGGCATTAGCATTGCACACACCAGAGGAGCACAGCAAAGCTCTCTTCAGCTACTACACAGCAGAAAGTTTCAACTTTGAAACTTGAAAAATACTGCAGAGCAACAGGGCACTTCATTTTGAAGTCACCCCCGCAAAAAAACCCCAAAATTCCAAGTGCAGCAGATGATGACCCCAGAGACACATCTGAACTAGGACAGAGAAAGGAGAGATGCTTAAAAAAAAAAAAAATAAATGGGTCCACACAGCTGTGAGGAAAAGACAATGTGGAAAAACAATGATTTATTGCTTCTCAGTTCCGCGGTGCCTTTCACTTACGGATCCCAGGACAAAGAGACACATCTCACAAGCTGCCTGCCCCATGGGGTCGCGAGTATTTTCAGAGCAAAGGAAGCCAAAGCTCAGAGAGCTGAAGGACAGAGCTCCCTTGGGCACCCTGTCCTGGGTAAGGACCTGACTCCTCTACTCCCACCCCAGGATACACCGCTGCCCCAGACTCTGACGAGCTCAAGATCTGAACTAGCTTCCCACAGTCAAGCTCTGCCATCTCCATTTTCCCCAAACACCACCTATATGAAACATTTCATATTTCTTATTTGCCAAAGAGGTAACAGACTGGTGATACTTCATGTTTTTGCAGCCAACAGAATAGTTCTTGATGTTGTTGGAAGATTTGGAAAAACGTTACCAATAACTTTTGTTCTTAAAGTATAAACCACACAGGAAAAAAAAAAATTAGCATAAAAACTTTTAAAAGCTTCCAAGTGCTCTCCAGGGTAGTCATTAGAAACTACTTAGGTAACAGGAGGGTGATAACAGTGAGTTAATGCAGCGTTAAATGAGCCCTCCTTCCATGCAGAACTTTAAGTGACAGAGGAATCAGTTGGCAGGATTTTTATTTTATTTTTTAAATAATGAAGTTAATGGATTTCCTGTTTTTAGCTCTGTGGGTGGCTGTCATTTTGAGGGATCCGTATATACTGTATTTAATTACTCTGTCTTAAAGTAACAAAAATAATTTCATCTGTGTTCTTATGAACTCATGGCATCTCTCAACCACAGCCATCAAGGCAAGAAGAACATGCGAGTGTTGATGCCTGTTGGTGACGTGTGTGCTGTCTCTGGAGATGGGTAACCACAGCACTGGACTCCTCAACATCTCAAGCCATCCCCTAAAATCTTCCCATGGCTGACATCCATAAGGTCTGTGCCACAGATCTTGGGCAGCGGAGGGGACTTGGCATCAGGGGTGGTTCACAGCCAAGAGATGGCACTGGCTTCCCAGGGTTCCTGTGCAGACACAGCCTGGGTTGGTGCTGGGCTCCAAGGCAACCCAACAGCAGGTTTAACAGTTCCTCTGGACATGCCTCCTGCAGTGGGGAATTCATCCCGTTTCTCCCAGACAGATTATTAGGAGTAGGGTTAATAACAGCCATCAATAAATTTAGGCAAAGATCAGCAGGATTTAGGCTGGCCACAGATGAAAGGTAAAAAACGAGCTACACATCCTGCAACGGTCCAAAAACCACGTGCCACAGAGAACTTTGAAAATTAAATGGGAAGTGACAGAAGGGACTGACTGTGGAACAAGATGCTGAAGAGCAGAGTCAGGAATAGACACAGAACTGGGGAGGCCAAGGAAAAGTAATGATATGATCCTTTTTGTATTGGTGCTACGTATCGCATTAGGGCACAGCAGTGTGCTCTCCAAGGGCTTCAAGTTCCCACTCAACAAATTCTCAGCAGAAGAAAAGGGCTTTAAAGGCTTGAAACAGAAAAGCCTGAATGCAGAGAACAGTCCCTGGCTGCTGGGAGTCGTTGGGGGGGGAGGATACCTTCCCTGAGAAACCAATAACCTGTCTACTGCTGAGCATTCCGTTTCCCTTCGAAGTAGCTGGCGCTGGTACTGCTGGAAGCAAGTCTGGATGGATCACTGATTTGAACACAATATTGTGATTCCTCCATCCCCTCTGTGCAGAGGTTCAGGTATACACTACACATACCAGCAAAGGAGATTTACTGCCAGGTTCCCATGGCACTAGGAAAACAAAAGGAAAAATATGTATCATCACTAAAGAACTCCGGTTCCTGGGACAAATAATTATAACCTGGAAGGGATTTTCTTTCCAATTAGGCCTTTCTGTGCTGATCACTTTGAAGTCCGTGACATAGCTAAAAGCCAGCGCCAGTTTTCTGGTAAGTTTTCTCTCTGGAAACCCATGCTGATCAGATGAAAAGAATACACAATGGCACAGCCAAGTACACACAGTCGGGAGATTTCGGCTTAAAAGAAAATAAGCAAAACCGGAACATACCCAAAGGACAAGAAAGTCAAAGACTGAGCCCTCACCTAACAAACCAGAACAGTCAGGGTTTATTCAGGAATCCTGTACCAGCGTTTGCAGCACCTTCCCTCCACGAAGCCAACAGATATTCAACTGAATTCTCTCAAAGCCCCTTTATTACAATGAATGGTCAAGAAAAACTTCAGGAGGCTGAAGTGGTGGCTCTGAAGGCCTAAATAAGAGACAAACCTTAGCTTTCAGTCCTCTCTTGCAGCAAAATTGATGCTTTCCTCCCAGCATTGATCAAGAGCTGATATGGGCCTGATTATCAGAAGTGCAAATCTACCCCAACATGACCAAGATACACCTGAAGGCCATCACTACTCCCAACACACCCTACCTAACTCAGCTTGCCTCTCCCAGCAGGGCTTCCTCCCTGCTAGCACCCTACATGACTCTGGGGGTGGCCCTCTAACTCAGCGTTGGTGGCCACTGCAGTTTGTGTGGTCACTGTGGCAAGAGGAGAGGCAAGGAGAAAAACAGCAGGAATGGGCAGAAGCTTTCATTCAGGAAACTTAAGGTCATGCCGAGATCAACAAGTGGGAACTCTTGACACCACCTTAGGGCTAAACCTTCTGGTAAGGTCATCTTGCAACCTGGCCTTGCTACAGGTGGACTTTTTCAGAGATGGAACAGGAGGCTCCAAGCATCTGGGAGAATCAGCAACTTCCGTCACACCTACGGAACACTCTGAACCATGGGAGGACACTACAACCAAGGACATGAGGATCCTTTGACTGACAGACAGACATCAAGGGCTTTGGAAGGTATAGCTGAGTTTGAAATATTAGAGAATCCCTTTAGCGCTCATCTTTTCCAGGTTATATCCTTCTTACTGTGCTTTTCCTCCTTACTCTCCCAAATAATAAAAAGCCAGCAATTTCCACGTTCTCAAGCAACGTGTTGAACACATTTTATCTGTTCTTTATGGACAGGACCCCTGCAGTACCATGCCATGTGCCTGTGGAGCTAAATTGCTAAAAACAGGTGTCTGTTGGGTGTTAAATCTATCTTCAGGCTGCTTTGGCAGCTTAAGAAACCATTAGCAGCTGTTAACATGGTTAGCATGGCAACGTTGAGCCTAACAGCTCAACCAGCCTGCTTTCTTCACCATTTCAAAACTATCATTCCCCACTTGTACACTTCAAGCAAGAACAAATTAAAACCAATACCATGAAGGCACCTGGCAAGCTATTTTGCTAGCAGACAGAAAGCAAGACGTGAAATAAAAAGCATATTAGACAAATTTTTCCTGCTGTATCATGTGAGATTCCCATTGCCCTGGGGAGATCACATTTTAGCCTCATGCAAGCACATGTTTCAGCATCAACATTTGCAGGAGATAAATACTCACCAAGGGACGACTCCTTTATCCAGCTTCTCCATCGTTTTGAAGCAGATCTCTCATTTACAATTTTCTCTGCCTCCTTAATTTTTTTCCTGAATGTAAAGCCTTTAAACACAGTTTATATATGGAGTAGGGAAAAAAAGGCTGCATAGTTCATTAACCTCAAGGCAGATATACCCATTCAACCCCTGCAACAGCTGCGGGATCAGAGGAGTGATGACCAAGGTGCAATCTCAACAGTGAGATGTGAGAACACCATGAGTGGGTTATGGCCAACTGTTAGGTTGAACATGAAAGGCTGTCCTTGTGCAGGAGAAGAGATACAGGTCCTGGCAGTAACAAGGAGTCCCAGAGGACGAGAGCACAACTTTGCATATTAGCATTTCCAGTGGGCTGGTTCTTACCAGTGCACAGGCCAGAGACACTGGCCATGGCCATAGTCCCACCACTCAGCATGACAGACCCTCATCCACACATAGTTACACACATCCCATCATCATATGCCTACAGAGGCATTATCAGGACCATGAGCCAGGTGTGGAACAGGATCCTGGGAAGAGCCAATGTTTGCTCAGCCGGATCCCACCAACTACGCTCATCCAAGGAAACAGCAACAGTTCTCAAGCCAACAGCCATCAGGAGGGAGAGGACAGCAGGGTCCATTTCCTTCAGCAGTGGTGAACACCAGAAACTACTTTAACCCACACATGGAGCTTTCAGTTACATTCCTGCACCATCTCTTACACTGACAACCTTAAAACAAATAAACAAGCAAAACCTGGATACTATTAATACACGACAGCATGAGAAAACCACTCCAGTACCTATAATATGAACGCTCTGATTCTAAAGGGGGATTTGTTCCTTCCAGAGTGAAGGTTACTTTTCCAGATTACAGTTAGATAAAGAAAACGGATATTGCTGTGTCCTTCAGGACATCCCCTCCATCCCGGCAGAAGTAAACAAGACTCTCCATTCAGCTACATCACTCTGAAGCAACTCAACTAACTCTAACGAAACTTCAGTGATGTAAATCTGCTGTAATTCAGGAATGGTTTAATCCAGGCATTTTTCAACAATGATGAGCTCAGAAGTGGCCAAAATGACTAATGGGACCTCAACACCCACAGCTTTAACCTCCAGGAACAAAGGAAGAAAGAGGGAGCAGGAGGAAGGAAGACCAAACACAGATCTCAGGAAATCAAAAAGCTGCTTTCAAAACCCATCTGATTTCAAAAAGATCTGGTGGATACCTAGGAGGAAGCAGCAGTTTTTCGGCAATTACAGGACAAATGCCAAAAAAAGTCAACTGCATTAGGAAGCTGTTCTCTCCCTGCACAGTACAAAGAGATGAGCAGACACACAAACAGGCAGAAACGCTGATGGTCAGAGACCTGAACTACGCACCAGTCTTCCCAGTCCCAAAATCTCCCCATTGATAGAAATGATTCAAAGAAAGAAATGGACTAGACCAGCAACCATTTAATTCAGTGTTCAAACAACTAAGTTGACCTACAATACATTGAACATTATAAACAATACAAGGAGTCCAAAACACTTCAACATAGTTGTTTTCAGCAACAGCAAACAGATCTATAAGTGACCGTTTTGATGATCAATCAGTCTGCAAAAGACATTAAACCTTCAACATGACTGACCTACCCTGGCAAACCTGCTGCCACATACAACAGACAAGTTACCGAAGCAGTGGAAACAGAACCCACCCATCGCAGAAGCTGGTGTTCTTCCCATCATTACTCATTTTGAAAAAAAGCCAAAAGTGTCATTTGGATACCTTTAAAGCCAATCTATTAATGGATTTCAGAGACAGAGAGGGAAGGAAGACAAAGCCAGCACAGGTCGCAGAGCCGTGCTCAGCCACCTCCAATCAAAACGTGCCATTTCCAGCTTAATCAGAAAAAAGCTAATTAAAATGCTGCAGGCCTGATGTCAAGATTTAAGATTATGATCTCCCCACCCTATCCCCCAGAAACAGTGACAATTACTAAGCAGCACATCAAAACCATAACGTTTTAGATATTTATTTTTTGCCATAAGGCAGCCCCAAACATTGCCCTAATTTTGCCTTTTCCATTCCCTCTACCCCAGAAATTGCCCGCCACGATCAAAGTACCCATCATTCTTCACTAGGACACTCTGAGAGGAGAGAGAAAAATAATTTCAAGGGTCTTAAGATCTCAGGTCGTTTCTTTAAGCTCTTTTCTCAGCCTGTCCTAATACTTTACTCCTTCTATGAAATGTGGGCACACAGGAGTCATCCCAAGCAGCTTCCACCCGTGTCAAACACGAGCATAAAGAAGGTCGGCTTACAACCTACAAAATAACAGGAGTAAATACCCAATTATGATGCGCATCTAAGATATAAATTTAGACTGTAGCTGATAAAAAGAGGTAAATATAAATCAGGTTTATATTGAGAAACAGCCAGATGCAGCACTCATTAAATGCTGCTCTTAATAACATGCCATTCAACGTGTTTCCTCACCACATGTATAGATATTACTTGTTAAACTTCAAAATCTCAGATGCTGGCAAGAGAGCTGGAGACAGACACCCTTATTAATCTGAACCAGCAGCTGTGAGAATTACTGTGGATTCCATTTTTAGGAATAAGCAAGTTTCAGAGTGGTAAGAAAACAAAAAGATAAAGCAACACAAAGCAGGGTTATTTATTTTGACAGCTGCGGTTTAGTTGCTTTAACTGTTTATGATGGTTCTAAAAGAAACTCTCAAATCCACTCTGTAAAAATAAGGAAGGCTCAGTTAAAGCAGCCGGGCTGCGAGTCTGGAGAGGAGACACAGCCAAACTGCGTGTTTTGGGACTGGGGACAGACACGGAGATGGTGGGGGTTGGAAACGGGACACAGCAAAAGGCTCCGGTGCTGCCATGGGCTGCATGGTGGAGTTACAGATGCTCCTGGGAGCCACGCATCCCCTGATGTACAGCCCCCGGGGGGCACAGGGTCCCTGCCACCTCCCCGAGACCCACTGCCTGACCCCAAAATTCCCATCAGTTTTGTCCAGGTAGGGGTTAGTGCCGGTAACGGTGGCAGTGGGGCACCCTGCTCCCCGCTGGCTCCCATTGCTTAAACCCCTACAGGCACCACCCGCCCGGCCGAGCAAAGCATCCGCAGCAGTGACCCAGGTTCACTTTATTGGTTTAAAATAAATATGAACATGCTTCCCTTCAGCGGAAATTAGACCTAGCGACACAGAGTATTTAGCACTAATATATTCCAAATATTTAACTCCCATTCGCCTGAAGGGCACGATAAATTACCATTTCTAGGTCCTTTATTTCCTGTGCCTGAGAACGGGTCATACCTTGATGCACCTTGAAAAAAGTCTTGCCAAAAGCCCACCGAGGGCAATGGGAGTCTGTGGGGAGGCACGAGGGAACTGTGTCCGGTGCGGGGCTGGGGTGGCCCCGGCCATCAGCTCCCCACTCCCCAGCCACTGCTCCTGCAGAAGAGACACCAGGATGGGGACCACACGCAGCAGGACAGGCTCCAACACAAAAATGCAGCCACAAAGGAAAAAGACAAAGGAAGGAGAGGAGAAAACCTTCCAAAGCAAACCCAAAACTTACTACTAGAGAACTAACAAGGAAACTCAAGGAAACTTCCAAAGTTGAGTTTATTTCTGCATGAGCTCCTCAGTAACCTTTTATTTTTTTTATTTTTTACTTCTTGAAAACATTGAAACTAGAAGAAAAGACCACTTCAGATGTGTTTTCACATACACTTTCTCATTAGAAGAACCTGAAGCTCTGATATCCATTAGAAGTTCTGCAGATACCCCACGACTTCATTAAGTAAAATTAAGACCTACTGGATCAAGTGTGTTAATAACACAGCCACAACTAACTGACATTAACCACCCATCTTCTATGAGAATGATCACTGTGAATATTGCCTGAAGAAAAACAAAGTTCTCGATTCCTGGAAGTTATGAGCCACCCTATTTTTTTGGAAAACACACCACATTCGTTTTATGTTTGAGAATGCCAGCTGGGATAAATTACTTTTACTTTGCCTAATCTTCCCCAACACTTGGAAAAGAATGTATATTTTTTTCTTTGTTTTCAGGCTATTTTGTAGAGTTGTTGCCCACTATTGAACAGTCAATATCATATCATTACATGCTAACAAAACGTAAAAATAAAAATATTTCTCCAAAAACATTTTCCTAAAAGGAAACTCCCTTAAGAGCCACACTCGGCTTCCAAGGAGGCAGCATTCAACAGCAAACCTGGAAAAAAAGTGGCAACTGGGATATTATTTTTACATTCTTAAAGAAAACCCCAAAACCGTTCTTTAGACCTGAGTCTGAACACCCATAAAACATGAGCAACCTAGGCTCGTGTTTATAGGCATATATAGGTCAGCACCCATAGAGATTTAGAATGACTACAGATTAAACAGCATTGCAGCAACACTACTTCACTCCTCCCGAACTGTCGCATATACAATACTATATATGCCTTGTGTTTCCCTTTTTCACACTATGTTGTTAAATACAGCAAAATATAATTATTCAGGTAAGAAACGATTTGTAAACAGCAATAGCAGAACCAATTACAATGATTTAAAAAGAAGTAACTGCCTACCTGGGTAAACAGGAGTGCTGCTCTCCTGAGATACTCAGAAAATGCAAGCCTAAAGGGCTTGGAAACCCCGTCTGATTGCAAAGGTTAAAGAGCTGCTGTTCAACAGCTTTTGGTAATTAACCTAAACGAGCAGTTTTCCCCTGGTAACTCTGCCCACCATTAGCCACATCACCTGCCAGCCCCAGGAAACCACTCGAAGCAGGGTGGCTCAGCCCCTGGTAAGTAGACCCAGCACAGAGGTGCTCTGACAGAGGCACTGGTCACCTAATCCTGGAACAAACCCTTCCCTCGAGAGTGTTGTCAGAGAGTATGGGTGACAGCCCCAAGCTCAGCTCCCTCTCCAGCCCAGAGGGGTCCTGGGGTGGGAGGGCTGAGCATCACTCGCCCCACCAGGCACCAGTGCCAGCACCACAGCACAGGCTGTGCCGCATGGGCAGAGCTGGGCAGCAGAACACCTGAGCCCTAAAAACTGGCAAGTTCAGTACCTAATGATGGTTCTGGGCAAAACACTTCATTTTCCCCCTTTTGCTTCCCCTTTGCGTGTGCTGTCACAGAAATGGACGCTCTGCCAACCTGTCCTCACCTGTCCCCTCCAACGCACCTTTCATCCAATTCACCTGGGACAGGAGCGAATGTTCTTGAGAGACCTGAGCTGTCACACTCAACTGCCAAGAGAATAATGTGATGGCAGAACTATCAAGGGAGCAATCAAGAAAATCCTGGAAAGGAAATTAAAACAGATATATGTTCCCAAAATTACAACATTCACTTCAAACTCGTGCTAGCTGAAATCTATATTTACCCAAGGCAAAGTAACTACATAATTGCACTCTGCAGAAATGACTACGCAAGACTAAACACGTGCCGCACGCTCTGCAGGAAATCTCTGGTCTTCCATGATCTGCTCCAGGCCATGCCATTGCCTCAGTTTACCTCCTCTCCCGTGTCCTTTGGTCCAGGTGGCTTCACACTGTCATTCAGCTGCCACCACACCAGGCACCGAAGCGATGCAGAGCTGCTCCCAAGGCATCAGTGGCGGCACCGGCAGCACTGGCAGGTTTAGAAACTTCATTTCTTGTGTTCTGCCCCATCCATCAAACCAATTTCCCTTGACAGGGAACTAAATACACTAATTATTTCTGTTCCGTGGTACTGCACCCCTTCCAGCTGCAGGGTCTGGACAACTGTTGCTGGTGAATCCTAAAGCTCCTGACACACCAATGTTGTGAAGCACCAGCTAATATTTTAAGCCTCACAATTCTATTTTTATTCATGTCTACATCCCATAGTCAGTCAACCAAACACAGCAATAAAGACAACCCTAAATCCAGTCCCATCTTTCCTCTCCTCTAGCCAGGAGATCGTAAAAAAACCAGAGTAACAAGAAACACAAACAAACAAGAAGCCCTACCACCACACTCACAGGATGCAATCTCTCATTTTAAATTGTCCAACTGTTTAACTAGCAAGGCTTTTTTTTTTTTTTTCCCCCCAGAAATGCATTTTTAAAATTGTTAGCCCTTTGCCTACTTCATACAACTCTTAACAACCATTTACTACTTTTTGTTTCTGCTACAAAATCTAAAGCAATTGCAAATTAATTCTTGGAGACGTTCAGAGCAGGAATTTTGCTCCATTGGTGACCACAGATATTCAGTATGGATTCCTAAGGATGTAGTAGCATGAGGGCAGCTCACTCTAACTTTGTCAGGAAGAGAACTTCATGACAAGCTCCAAAGAGCTTGGATGACTATGGCCTGGCCACCGCCTCGGGGCTGGCTGGACGTTTGCACAGCCAGTTCATCAAGCAAAGATGTCCTGATGCTCATGCAGCCTCTGGTCCCAGTCCTGATTCAGGTCACCCTGATAAAATAACTCTTTTTCCCCCCTGACAGATCCTGCATCCCAGCTTTCTGATGGAGGACATGGAGCCAGGCACCTCAGCAAAAATCTACCTACAGCAACTCCACGTCGATCCCCCTTCTCCAGCCCAGCTGTGAACATTTTGGAGCCTTCCTGGTAAAGAAAGGAGGGGAGAAGAAAAGCAGCGTGTTTTCCCACAAATATTACCATTCCCCGAGTTCTGCTGAGAAGCTGCCAGTTGGAAAGATTGGGTGGTTTAATGATAACATAACACAGTGCACAGCAAGATTTTCCTTCGCCCCGGCGCGGCAAAGCAGCCGGCAACCTGGGTGGTGGGTTTCCCATGCGTGTGACATCAAATTCACTCGTGAGGATATTCTGTAGCATATAATTAGAATTTTTGCTTCTAATTTGAAGAAGCAGCTTTTTATATTTTTCTAGAAACCGCTGAAATCAACCACATTAAAAAAAAAAAAAAAATCAGGCAGGATAGTGACAACTGATATTAAACAGCTATTCACATGTGTCCCAATACCACAAGCCTCGTACACCCGCTCGGCTCTCCCCGCTGTAAGAAATCCAAATGACTTCAGCGCATAAAATGAACCATATGAATTAATCACTGGCTTTTCTGTCCTCACTCTCCAGCGTTATTAATTCAGCCTGAAAACGCATGTGCCCCAGTACAAAGAGTGATCCAGCAAGGGAGCGCGGAGTTCGTTAAGCGTTCAGCAATGTAAGGCCAACCTGGAAATGCAAAATAGCAGGTACCACTTGCAGAGTTTCCATACAAATAGTGATCAATACCCCAGCAAAGCCAGGGAAAATATCCTGCGACTGCTTTAGTGCTGGGATTGCAAGGGAATGGGAACACCTCTGAAACCCTCACTCAAAGAATGCATTCTTTTTATCGATAGAAATAGCTGCCCAGTCTTTGATGCAAACTTTCAATCATTAATGGCAAACTTGTCAGTAAAGCTGGAGGCTGAAATTCAGTAACTGGAAACATGTGTGAAGGTAGCCCGAACACCAGCACCGCTTACTCCAGTGATTTATCATACACCTGAGGCCGCACTCTGCTCACACCAATAAAGCTCTGGATGGAAGGCAGAAAAAATGTTTTATTTAAAAATCATTTGAAACATGGCAAGGGAAGTAAAAGCAATTCTAAAATATCTGCATTATTTGTTAAAATAATACTCTGTAAACCAGCCAATTTTTAAATGTTACTGTGTGCAGTAAACTTTTATACAAAAAAATTACACTTCCAATAAGCACAGTGTTGCTCAGTTGGTCTAGAAAACCATTTAAAAGAGATCAATACCTTTTCAGCATGACACAGTGTTCCACTTTAAATAACTACATGGGAGGATAAGTACAGGTATCAGAGGTAAAACATTTTTTAAATTATCTAGTAAAGGTGGAAATAAAGACCTCTGGACTGAAAGGAATGAAAAAGTGCTTTGTTTCAAAAGAAGAGCCCAGATCCTCTTCCGACTGATGTCTCTGCAGAGAGAGGAGTTTCTAGCAGTTATCTGGAATTTCTGGCGATGCTTGTTGGTCTACAGTGTTATTTCCCCTACAGAGGGTGGCCCCACGAAGCCGCACGTGTGACAAAACCATAGGGACACCAGCAGCTCTCCCAAGCCCTGGCCACACCAGGTTGGAGGCAGTAGGTAACAGCAGTCCAGCAGCGGGAGTTATTTTCTGGCAGTCACATGAACCTTACAGTTCACCGCAGCTTTATACCTGGTGCTGGTATAAATCCAGGCTATTTTGCCTTCCACGTGCGCACAGCCAGGGAAGCGACCGCAGAATTGACTCTTTCACTTACAACCCAAGCAGGAAAAGAAGCTGCCGGGAACCCAGGATTTAGCAGTGAAATAAAGCACTTGAGAAAGATATTCATGTACGGGATAATTTTCCAAAGATAAAGTGCTGACCCTTAAGGAGTGGCATGTGTCAGGAGTTTTAATTCAATTTTACTTTAAATTCACAAAGGAGAAGTTCAAAATGCTGTTGGTAACCATACTTTAGAGTTAAAAGGTATTCAATAAAAACGTACACTGATTTCTTCTGCACATAAATCCAAAAGGTAAGATTGTGCAACATCAGTACTTCATATTTAATAATAACAAACAGATGGGAAAATATTATAATAAATTATTATAACTGTCCAAGCTGTGTGCCAGAAAGTCTTGGCCAAATTCCCCTGCTTAACTATCTATAAACCATTTTCACTGCACAGATCCCAGAGCTCTCTATGTTCCTGTAGATCGAAACATATGCATCAAGCTGCTTTCTTTTCAAAACAAAACAATAAGAAGCATCACCGTCTGGGCTACACTGCAGGGCTGACCCAACACTGCAACACGGGAGTGAGGATTTTATATGACGGGCTGTGCTGTACCACGACAGAGAAGGAGCTGCAACACTGATCCCAACACCCAGCAGCCCCCAAGAAACCCCTAGGGATGGGGATTTGTCTTTGCTCTGAGCTCCGCTTCACTCCTCTATCTGGGAGTAAGTTTTAAAGCCCAAATGACGCTCGAGACTGAACTTCACCCGCTCTGCAGCAAGGACAGGGGTAAGACAGCTCTTAACACTGAAAGCCCTCCAACTCCCTTCCCAAGGGCTGCACAACCAACACAGCTGTAAACCCTGGAGCTTTTTAGGACAAAGATCTCCGTGCCATGCCTGTAGATACGCAGGGGTGTGGAAATCAGCGCGGGGAGATGCTGCCCTGAGCCAGCGCCTGCCCTGGGCAGAGCCGGGCAACGTCAGGGCCCCGTGGCCACTCCTGTCCCTGGCTCTGTGGCCAGCAGTTTGGGGCTGCTGGGCACCGGTATCACCTGGGCAATCCTCAGAAAGACCCAGGGCACCAGGTTAATCTCCTGCTGAAGCCTTGGGATGAAGGCACCCACATTTCCATGTAAACACCAATTCTTATGGCTGGATTTTCCGAAGCTCCAGTTTAAGGCTTAATCTAAAGCATCAAACATTGATTTTAAAAAATTCTCCTACTCTCCCTGGCCATTAGCCATCAGGTACATCCATTCTAAAAGCTGAATAAGCCAGAAGAGGTCCTATTAAGAAGTCGGTCACGTAAATGATGAATGTAATATAATCAGCTAAATACAGAGGACAAAAATTGGCATTTTAGTGCTTTGCAAAATGCAAAATAGATGAGAAGAGCTACAGCTCTGTCCTATTCCCTCCTACACCTTCCCAGCATCTCCTTCCCCTTTCCTGCCCTTTCCCATGCCTCCAGGAATGTTTCAGTGTCTCCCAGCCTGGTATGCCAGCTGTGTGTCACACTTTCCTCCAAGCGAGAGATCCAGCACAGTTGAACAGATCCAACTGCACTGACGCTACTCCACATTTACCCCCAGCATTTGGCCCTCATGTTTACCAAACTGTACTAAAAAAGAAATAAAAAAAATCTAAAAACAAAACAAAACAAAAGGTCTCGGCAGCGTTTGCCCCTGTGACAATTGGCACTAACACAGGGCTGTCCCACGGCTCCAGCAGCCCATCGCTCCCATCACTGACAGCTTCCTCCT
The DNA here is from genome assembly GCA_013400055.1 of Nycticryphes semicollaris. Classification (NCBI taxonomy): domain Eukaryota; kingdom Metazoa; phylum Chordata; class Aves; order Charadriiformes; family Rostratulidae; genus Nycticryphes; species Nycticryphes semicollaris. The sequence goes on along the minus strand of VXBJ01003286.1, from coordinate 277,770 downwards.
GCAGCTGCGAGGCCGAGCAGAGACATCACACGGGGGAACCGAGCTCTGCCTCACGCTCCAGCTCTCTGCTCCAAAACAACAGCGTTACCTCAGCAATCCCAAAGAAGGGACAAGAATGATTTCCCCATCGCTTTCTACCCCTCATCCTTCACCTTTCCCCACTGCTCCTTTCCCTCAGAGGAGCTCTCCTGACGTCTCCTCCCCACCCTGCACCCAGATTGCTCATCACTTAATTTACTGCACAGCTTCTTTATTCCCACTCCTCACTTTTTTTTTTTATTTTATTTTATTTTTTGGGGGGATGGGACGGGATAGGGGGGGGATCATCTTTGCCTTCTCCTTTCACCCCTCCCACACAAATGGACCACCCTATTTCTGGAGAATTCCAGGATGACGTTTCCCCTCGGCCCCTCGGTACGGCTTGCTCGGCTCCATCCTGTGCCAGCCCCAAGGGGAAGCGAAGAAAAAGTCCAAAAGTCCTTCTGCAGGGAGGAAAAAGTCTGTATCTGCAGAAGGCAGGCAGCTGGGTGGTGACAGGCTGGAGCTACAGGACCTATTCCTGCTTTTGCTGTTTCCCACCCATCCCTGGAAGCTGTCCCTGCATGGGCTCTGGCAGGCAGGTCGGAGCCCAGCCTGCCCACGCAGCGAGGCGGCCAGCCCCGAGCCAGCTCCAGGGAGCTTGAGCAATACTTGTTGAGAGGCTCAGTCTGCACAGATAAAACCACAGCCTGCCACTCGGGATTCCACGGCCTTCCTACTCACAGAAGCCAAGGGCTCCATCCCACAGGTCTTTCAGTCGAGCTCAAAGTTCGCTGCTGAATTGGGCACAGCTCAACGTGGCTCAGACAAACGTGAAACGAACCAGAAAATTACCCTGTATCTCCTCCCTGATAAATGTTCATCATAAATGGTAAATCAAGAAGTAACCTCATAAACCTCTACACCTCAGCTACCAGCTCCACTAAAACCCAGAGCCGTTTAGTCCAGTTTTAATGGTGATTTAATCACCTAATAGCCTGCAAGCATAGGATAGAAATCAAAATCCCACTACTAAAACATTGTTATTTTAGGCACCGTGCCTTAACTGAGTAGCGACTCTCGCTCTTACGTTGCAGCTTTACATAAAGGTCTGGCAGCACCTTGGGGAAAGCCTTATTCCCATCTGATGTCAAGGGGAACAGGACCTGGAAGAAGTGGTTAATGTGCACCAGGCAAGTGGCACCACTCATCTCCCTGCCCACCCATAACACAGCCTGTCCCCTCCCCGTGACAGGTACCTACCCTTGGGAAGGGACCACCTCCTTCAGGTGTTGAGCCTTCTACCAAGCAAGGACAGGAGCCACTTTTGTTCTTTCCAAGGCGATAAAGCATGGGACCGTGCGCCTTTCTCTTCCCCTCCCAGCCAGCAAACCCACAGCTCAGAGGCTGGCACCCTCTCTGGCCTCACTACCTGCAGTTTTCCTGCCATTCTAGGGTTTCCCTAAAGGGATTATGACTTGGACAGATAATTTTGTCATGCGTGCAGGCACACACACACACACACACACCCCCCATACAAAAGACCATGAAAATACAAGAGAGTCACAACAGAAGTGCCAAGTGTTCTGAATCAGGGCATGAGAGCCAAGGTACAGAGGAGATTTTCAGCACTGGAAATTGCAGGGTGGAATTTACTTTGAAATCCTGACACTTATCTCTTTTGACTAACATAAAATATGTACCTTGGCTCCCTGCTCGCTTCCTATATAAGACTGGGAAGAGGAAGGCTTAACGCTGCGGTTTCACCCAGTTTAGAAACGGAAAAGAAACCCATGAGAAAATTATTTCGCTAGACTAAAAATAAATAAAGGAATCCAATTTTTTGAGAGTTTAAGGGAAGATGGTGGATGCAATGAGGAGGCGGTCAGAAGTATTTGGCTAGGTAGCATATTCCTTAAACCAAAACCGATAACATAAGACTATAATACTCAAGTGCTAGTGTGGTATTTGAGAAAATAAGGGCATCCCACTCCGCAGTACTCAGAAGCACACGGGGCTCAGCCAGAAGCAGATGCATCAGCTTTGACTTCTGTGGAAAGATGCCCCAAATCATATAAAAAGGCACGAGATATTTCAACTCCCAGTTGCCGCAGTAAATTCCTCACTGTCAAACAAGGTGCTTCGGGGACAGTAAGAAAACTGGCAGCTCCAAGGCCCAAGCCCCCCTCTGTGGTACCTCTGAGACACCGCTCGACACGATCCATCAGCACAGCTCACACTCGTCTCTGCACGTCATCTTCTTTCTTTTTTTTTTTTTTAATCAAATTTTGATCTTGGAATGATTTTCCCCGAAATCTGAAGTTCAGATGAGGCTCAAGAACGCAGCCAGATCCCATTCATTTTTACAAAGATAGGGGATTTAAATGGTGCTAAGTTATTAATCATTTTCTTTACACAAATAAGTCAGTTTGCTCACATTTAAATCTGGGAGAGGCAAGGAAATGCAGTGGTTTTGGTTGCTACTGAGCCCACAGGTTTGATGTTAAATTGGCTTTGAGGTGCTGCACAGTTCTATTCTTTTCGGTGCACAAACACACTACTGCAAGCACACTTTTTGCTAGAATGAGTGCAACTGCTCTCTAAATTCCTATATACTACATCTCTCTGAACTACGACACACTTTTCTTTTCTTTCTTTTTTTCTTTCCTAATTTAAAATGGGAAGACAAAAAGAGTTCCAACAATTCCCAAAAAAGTTTACTTCATTTTCCTGATCCAGCAATCTGCTCCAAGCGGTGCATTCCCACGAATAATCTCCATTTCAAGGAAACAACATTTTTGGACAAAGGAACCTCAAGAAGAAATCCACAGACGGCTCCATTCATGTGGTCACTCACTTTTGCATCAATTTCTGCATCGACAGTGAAGAGTGACAGCTTGTTCCCTGCTCTGGGGAGATCAAGGAGTCCAGCACTTAGAGGAAGATCAAACTTGACCCCTGGCTCTCACTCCATTACCCAACGCCAGTCCTTCTGCCCGTCTTTATATGTGAAGTGAACACAGCAAATGCAATAAACTTCAAAATACAGACTTGTGAAGAAACACACAGGCTTCAAAAAAAGGGACTCTGCCAGCATAAATACATTAACCTCTTTAGCTCCCAGTAGCATTGAACAGTCAAATAAATATCCTTAGAAAGATGACTTGAAAGAAGGGAACAAACCATCGCCCACACCACTCCTCCTCCCAGCAAGAAAAAGGAGGCAAGAAGAATAGATGAGAGCACACTGGGATGCGTGTCCTGAAACTGGCCCTTTGTTTTACTGGTCAAGTCAATATATTAATACTGGGTTTTAATGCATGGCCACAAAGAGTTACTACCAGATACAAATGAGCAAAAATACTAAAAATGTTCTCCCTCTTTTCAAAATGCCGTTTCTATCGCAATGCTTCCACTGCTCCCTCGACACCTGTATTTGAGCAGCACAGAGACATTCCGAGTGCAGTGCAGGGCTGCTGATGATTCTCCAGGCAAAGAGCTTTTTAAATCCTACGACTCATTAAAAAAGACAAAAGATCTAGACCATTTAACCTGACCTGAACCACAGTGCATTTCTGCTCATCAAACGTTCCTGATGGAAAGTATCCAAGCTCTAAGGACTTCCCCTCAAACTTCCACACTGCGGATCATATCTAGAATACAGGAAGGATGAAGAATATCCCAACAGAACTGGATTCCTTAAAAAGGTCCCACACCCTCACTGACCTTCCCCCAGAGCTCCCACACAATTTCCTTTTGCTTCTCAAAGATGCCAAGTCCCAAGGCCTCAACCCTTTAATCTGTAATTCTACCATATAGCTTGGGAACACCCAACAAAGATCCACCATCCCCAAGAAGAATGGTGCTCCAAAGAGCCGTAATCATCCTCTATAAATTACTGCCGTAAAATGTTAATGTGATATTTATCAGGTCAGAAAAAGGGCATCTGAATGGTTAACCAGACACAGATAAATCAGATGAACATTAGAAATGATGCTGTGGTTAATGAAAAATAAAACCAGCAGCAGTTCTTTGGATGTCCTTCAGTTTATTATTATTATTCAGGGGTTATTCTGCACATCAAGGTTTATTTAACTTCAGAAAAATAGAAAAATAAAAATAAAACTGGTTCTCCCATGCCAGACTTGAACTTTTGATCGAAGCATGCCTTGAAGACAACTCTGCCCATCTCTCATCCTCCTTCCATCAAAAGCCTGGCGGTATCACAACGAATTTAAACGGCGCCTTGCTGAGAAGTGTCAGCCTGTTGAAGCCAGGACTGTCATGGAGCTAATCCACTGTTTTCACTGGATTCTCCCCAACTTGTCTTTCTCAATAAAAATGAGAAAAAACTTTACTATCTCCTGCTTTTGAGGTGTGTAACTCTTTTATGTTGGCCTTTTGGCTTACAAGAGAGATTCACTAGAACTGACTGCTTTCTACAAGCTGAAACCAAGTATGGCTGGGCTGGGCTGACTCTTGGCGTCTGTGACAACTGGCAAATACCGTGGGGACAACAAGAGCGCCTTTATTCTTGCTCAGCAGCACGCTCAGGATCTTTCTAGCAAGGTAACACACAGGTGAGCAACTACAGCCAAAAAGAAGGTACTGTTCAGAAGCAGAAAAAAAAGCCCATCAGTAACCCATAAATGAGGTGAGGACATAAAATAAAGCCGATGTCCTCTGCAGTTGCCTGAACACTTAGCAAAACCCTATTTCAAACAGTTGCCTGAGGTTTGTTTTTAAAAATAGAGCAAAAGGAAAAAATAATCGCAGAGCATAGTACTTACAGGAAGAATTTTGTGGCTATTGTACGAGGCCAGCCTTGCTGAAAGACTTTACTCCAGTTTTGCAGCAGAAAAATTCATGCTTTTGCACAATTAAATAAGAAGAACCAAAAGAGGGAGAAGCAAAACTTCCAACAGTCAGTAAAACTACTGCAAACTCTTGCTAACCCCCAGTGTGAGCAAGGTCGGAGCGGTCATACCTGCCTGGTTACCTTTTGGAAGCCCGTCTGTGCTGCAGGACATGGATGGGAGCTCTGCAGATGGCACTTCTGCCTACACCGCACCTTCCCATCCTTCCTCACTGCGGAACCGGTCCCGAATCCCAGCACCACCAGTGTCACAGCCGGGACGGGCAGGTGGAGCTCCGCTTCTCTGAGTGATGCGCAAAACTGAGGGTCCTGCCACTGGGGTTGTTAAAATTCCCACAGGCTTTGCTGAAGGACTGGGGGAATTAATCACCCTCTCCCAACATGCTCCAATTGGGTAACCACATTTGACCTCCTAAACCCCCATCCCCCCCCCAGCCAAGTGGGAATTGCATTCAGGTTACCCAGTCTCATGCCATGCACTGTCCCTGTGCATTATTAGACACTGCTAAACCTCACCCCACACAGCAGCAACTTTTCAGCAGTGGGCAGCACTTCCCTTGACTATAGCGAATTTGGAACAAGCTTTTAGGATCCTTCGGCAAAAGAAATGCCTCTTTTTGTTTGGTTTTTGGTTTTGGTTTTTGGGTTTTGGGTTTTTTTTACATAAACAAGTAGCAATCAGTCCAAGCTGGGATGTTTGGACCTAAGTCAAACCCTTCTCAAAAATTTGAGCGTGATCAGAGCCAGTGCCTTTGTTCAGATGCACCTCTCTATGAAAAGGCTACTTATAAAGATTTTAGTTTTTTTTAAAGAAGTGAGCTGGCACTTTTATTAACCCTAGTCTTGTTTTTGCTTTTGCAAGGAAGCCGCAACTGGGAATACTGCACAAAGTCCCAAGTTTAACGGAAAGGCTTAACACAAATCCAGTATAAGCTCAGGACAGCAGATAATGGAGAGGAGAATGCAAGATAAGGAGAACAAGTGGTGGCTTTATAACACACAGGAGCGAACTCAGAGCCAGTAGCAAAGTGTTCAGGTGTATCTGTGAATAGATGCACTCTTACATATTTACAGCAATTGAAGTTAATCAAACTGAATTGTCTTTCTCTTCCTACAAAGACACCCAGATTCTAAATAAATACCCACAAACACAAATTTGCTTTCATTAGACTCTTGATAAAAGGATAAAAGACCTAAGCAGATATTAACACCACCGCCCTAAGCCCATTAAATCCTTCCCTTATAAAGGAGGAAAAGCAGCCCAAAGAGGAGAATGCGTTTCAGGAGAAAAGGCGGAGGTTATGAAGCTCTGAATACAGTACCCTTGCTATTTGCTCACAGATTTGCAAAAAAAAAAAAAAAACCAAAAACAAAAACAAAAAAACCAACAACCCAACCCAACCAACCAGGAGCTGTGATTAGAATTGCAAATGAACTACACCTGCTCCAGCCCAACTGGGCACCACAGCTCGATGTTCGTGACAGAACACAAGCGCTGGCTGGAGATGAGGTGCTGGTGTGCAAGAACAATGGGGCTGCCTGTGGCCATGCTGGCAGAGGCTGCTGCACCCCAACACCCCTACATGGATGGCATCTGTACCACCAGACCTTCAAGACTTATTTTCTGGTTTTGTTTTTGAGGGGTTTTTTTTGCTGTCATATCTTTAATTCCTGCAGCTTTCTCCCCACAACGCAGGTTTTCAGGCAGACCAGACCCATCACTAAGGAACACACCTGCACACACGCATTTGGCACTTTAATGCTGAGGTTTCAAATGGATGCAGCAATCCATCCACCTCGGTGAGCACAAATGGTGCTCGTGTCACGTGTGGACACCTTGCCAGACTGCTCCATGTCCACGACTACTCACTGTAATGACACTATAAAAACTTTTGGCTTTTATACCTTTACATGCCAACTGCAGGAGGGTCAATGACAACAAAGGCGCAATATGAGGAGAACATCCTTGACCTAGTCCAAACTCAAGGCACTGACTGTCCATAGACACTTTTTGGAAATAATCTGAACTGAATCGTTAAACCTTTTCATAACTGATGCCGTGTCTTGTGCAGAACCTCATTGCTGCTCCATCAAGAGCTTAACGCTTAGTTTAAGCTCCGCAGACTGAAGTAGAAGACAAGGGTCTCAGCCACACCATGCTTGCCCTCAAATTGTGGTCAACATTCTTCCAAACTATAGAAGACAAAGATCCAACTTCTCTGTTTTAAAACTAATACTGGAGAAATTTCCATGTAACTTAACACTGGCAACGCATTAAGGCAAGAGCCTTAATTAAGGAGAGCTCCACTCTTGCTAGTCACTCAGTCCAACTCGCCTTTTTCTGAGGAAAATCTCTGCCTGCAAAAGGCATTTTTTGTTTGTTTCCTTTTTATTAAGGCTAGGACAAAAGTCAGTCACAAGAGCTGTGGAGAAACAATTTGCTTAGGGAAAGGGTTTCCCAGTTTCTGCAAGACCAGCGTTCCCATTCCACCCACTTACATTCCTGTATTAAGAGAAAATAAAATCACATCCGCAGGCCGGTCATCGCTTACACAGGTCGACATCCAGGCAACATGGCAAACCGCTGAAAGAAAATTACTTGCATGGAAAGATCTTGTTTGAAGAAGTTATGCACTCCTTCCAGCACCATCATTTACATCAGTCCTTGTTAAGAAGTATTTTATCCCTTAAAATCATTTGCATAATTGCCGCAATCAAAGGCACTACTTTACAGTAATAACTTTAATAGCAGATTTTTCCTTAAACATTCTTTTTAAAAGGTACCTCCCAAGGTTGGTGCATCCATATGACAGTAAAAATAAAGACACTCAGGAAACACACAGTGCAGAGAGGGACCAGTTGCTTTTTCTTTTGTGCTTTGTTTATGGAAAATCACTTTGTGATGCTTGAAATGCATCCCAGAACCTAAACCTTTGTCACTTCAACAGCAGTCTCACTGGCGCATGGGCAACTCCCCAGTGTTTTTTCTATTAATTTTTATATTTACTATCTGTAATCTTATCATGGGGGAATCCGGCTTCTTTGCAGGCTAAAACAAAGTCTTGTAAGTGAGAGTCTATGTCTCACTCTTCAACTTGCCTTCCCCATTTAGAGCTTAGCAATGAAAAACATAGAGACCAACAAGTGCCTTTGGTACTTTGGTACCGAATGTGCCTTTGGTCAGTCACTCCATGGGTGCTGTACCATGACTTTGGGGAAGGTACCATTAACACGTGGACAGGCACTTCACCAGCCAGACAACAAAGAAAACCTCCAGCAAAACATTAAATACAGCTTAGAAGTTTTGTATTGTTTCATGAATTCAGTTCAGTAGTTGCAGACATCTACAAACAGGTGACCTACTGTGCCAAATATATATGTATATATATATAAAAAAGGAACTGGAAATCCCTTCTCCAAAGACTTTGTAGTTTCAGGATACCTTGCAGGAAGCCAGGACGAGCAGCCAGGCACATGGATGGGGAGGGAATACGTACAAAGCTGATAGTCGCCCAGCTCGTTTTGGGCATGCGACTTGCTACAGCAATTTTCTTACCATGGAGGAGCTCTGGAGTGCTTTTCTCAGCTCCATGGAGACATAAGCACAAGAACACAAAGATAGTGGCTGCAGGGCTTCGGCAGCATTGTAAAGTTGTGGGGGGTTTTGGTAAGGTGGGCAAGAACCACTGGATCAGTTCTGAATATAAACTAGGAATTTATAGCAAACAAGCAAAGATCTAACATTAACAGCAGAAGCCAGCTGGGATTTCCACCCTCCAGCTCCAGGGTGCTATCCCGAAGTCTGTGCCCTCCAGATAACACAGCTTCATTTCAAACCCTGGGGTGCTCTGCCAACGCAGCTGCATCATCCAGCTGATGCTGGGATGTTCCTCACGCGAAGCTTAACTGGGGCCCTGGGAGCATCGTGGCTTTGTCCAAGCAGGTTCCACACTGGCTGTAGGGCAGTTCCTTCCCTGAGCAGCATCAGCAGAAGACTTTAGAGGGACACTTCCACTTAATTAGGGTTCTCAAACGAGTCAGGCCTGAATGAAGGCACGTTGCCCTTTAACACAGTTCTAATTACATTAAAACAAAATGCTTTTCGTGAACATTGAGAAAGGCTGGAGAGAGAATCAGACAAGCTATAAATTAAAGCAGAGGATATGAATACCATGCAAGCTGCAGTGTTAGGGTTAACGTGGGTCTGGAAACAGTTTAGTGAAAACCTGGCGTGGCTAGGGGCCAGCTCCGAGTTTAGTTGCTTTGGGCTAATCGTTTCCTTCAGGCAGGCTACTCTAGCACACTAATAGGTTTTAATAAAAACTTCCAATTGGGCCAGTAAACCCCTCATTAAGCTGTTTTTAAAGCATGAATTTAAGAGCGGCGAGGGTAAAAGGTCATGAGGAGTATTTAATTCACAACGGCTGGCAAAAGGTGCTGTTGTGATTGAAAACATCAGAGTTCAAGTGTCCAGGGCCACATAAACATCCGACTCTGTCACTAGACCTGGTTAAGTGACAGCTTGAAAAATAGATTTAATAAGACAGAGAGAAAAGTTTCCCACTCTTACACGAGAAATAGGAACAGCAGATCACAATATTAGCCAGGAACAGGAACAGTCGGTAAGCAACCCCGTCCCTCCCATCTCGGCATGGGGGGAGGATGAATAAATAGCAGCCTGTGGCCATCTGGGTGTTCAACCCCGCAGCGATTCCCAAGGGCTCGCTGGGACGCTCGCGCCGTGGCTCCATGGTCTCCCGCTGTGAAGAGAATAAAGTTCTCCAGGAATAACACAGACCAACCCGTCCTCCACATCCTGCTGCCAGTGTCTCTCCCACATGCCGTCTGTACAGCGAGCTACCGGGGTAACAAGTGCCGGCGGGTGCAGCAGGATTCTTACGTGCTGCCATGTGAGAAACCAAAGCTCTGCCAGTGAATTCTCTTACCTTTGGGCACCCTCACACCCACCAGGCAGATAGGTCTGCCAGAGTCAAGGGATGACCTCTGGGCACAGCCCAGCCCAGGCATATCCCAATCTCAGTACACTTTTAAACTAAGCTCTGGACCTGCACTAGCAAAGTTTGACCTCAATCATTTCAACTTACTCTCATTTTCTTCCATGACCGCAGCGCTGCTCACTAGTGTAGTGCAACTAACATGAAAACTTTGCTCCTTCCGTGGAAACACGCACTTATGAAGGAGAAACATCTCAATCTTGTACAGCAAAAGCCAGAACCCCAGCTGTGCATTCTAACATTTAATTTGATGTCAATGCACATCTACAATTCAAGATCCCTGAAGACCTTTTAAAAGAAAATCCTCCTTGGAACAATTTGCATTGAAGTAAAGAGTGGGGATTTAACAAGTAATGGAGAATTACGTACACTCTGCTCTCAACTTTTTATTCTACTTCTAATCAAAACACACTTCATCTTAAATTCTGAGATAATAGATGCAATATAAAATTAGGGGGCAGGCATGGGTGTGAACTAAATTATTTGCTTATTCCATGTTTACAGATAATGGGAAAAATACAGGACCTTAATTCAACCTTCAGTCTTCTCTCCATACCAAAATTAACAAGAAAGTTTACTGTAAGAGGGAAAAAAAGAAAAAAGCTCTTACTTTTAAAATATGCTTCTAATTCTAGCCATACAGTTGGCCTGCACAGAGTGCAAAAGCCAGGCTCTCTGGAATGATCCCCAAGGAAACATTTGCTTTGGCTCCAAATAGGACACTTTTGTGCATCAAGAGTCAAATAAGATCAGCTGCTTCTCAATCCTGTCTGTTTAATGATCCCATTGATAGCCAAAAGGTAAACAGATGCATTTCTGTCTATTCTGCACGTTCCTCACTGGGAATCCAGATTGCGGCTCCCAGAGGTATCTGATGGCCATTGAGGTGACGATGTGGAGTCAGAATCTCCCCAAACAGTTACATCATTTTCCACACCACACCTGGATTTCTACTTTACATAGAGACATGGCTGTCCATTACAACTCACATGGTCTTTGCAGCTTTTCTGCAGCTCTGCTTAGCTCCCGACTGGTATCTCAGGACAGACTTAAGGCCATCAACCCATCCTCTGAATATCTGGGGCTCCTTAACACAATACAGCAGAACAGAAGAAAGAGGACAAGAAAGCCTGTAAGAGAGCATCAGCTTTTTCAAAGCCTCTGTTAGAAAAGACATAATAAATCACTATATTAAAGCAGGCTTCCACTGGGGGAAAAAAACCCAAAATGTCCTTGGGGGTATGTCAGACTGAAGCATCATCAGAAACCACTGCTCTTGGGGAGCGCATCCTTGCTCAGAAAGAGTCAGAAACAGCAAAGCTGTCAACACCACAAATCTGCTGAAGCAGCTTTGGTGTTATTCTAAGCCAAGAGAAAAGATGTCCTTAATTTTAAAGAAGGATGAAATAACAAGTTGACCTTGCTATATCCTTCTAGTGCCAGCACCACAGCTGCAACCTTCATAGAGAGGGAGATCTGCCACTTCTGGAGCTAAGCCAGGACCAAGTGTGCTGAGCAAGGGCAGGTGGCTTGTGGTGCTACACACAGGTCATCAAGGCACCTAGGAGCCTGAAGGAGCCAAGGAGCAAAGGCCTTGGTACATCCCAGCTCAATGAGGAGATCTAGGCTGAGAATTAAGTTGCCACAAAAGGCCTCCAGGACCAGCCTGGCTTCTGGCCCTGCAGGTGCACTCTACCAATGTCATCCATCCATCCATCCATCCATCCATCCATCCATCCCCAAGACTCCCAGCAGCCTCAGCTCTGCTAGGAAGGACCAAAGCAATCCAATAAGTCTGGCCATCAAGCAGTCCCAGCAGAGTAAAGTACAGACTCAGAGCACTGCACTGCCACAAATGGGGAGGAAAAGGAGACATCCAGTTCAGCACTCCCGTCTGATGGAGGAGAACCTGCCACGTTGCATCTAAGGCCAAATTTATATAAAGCTGAGAAGTTATAACAGCTCGGCTAATTTCAGAGCAGCGCTGACCCCCAGGCCGGCGCCCGCTCCAGGATTTGCGTTGCCCTGCACCTCTTCACCTTTTCAAGATAAATAGCCCAACGCGGCCGGTGCTTTGCACTGTGACAGCTCTGTCACGCCTGTGTCGCAGTTCACTCACTGAAGTGAAGAGTGCTTTTAGTAACTGTTACCTGACAAGAGTAAGAGCAAAGAGCAAAACCTGTGGCAATACCAGTTGATCCCATTTGGCCTAACAGCTTGTTGTTATTTCCATACTCTGGAGTTCTTTAAAATTCATAGGGACAGCCTGCAGTTTTAATACAGGCTACCAAAATCCATCCTAAGATGTATTAAAAAAAGCACACTTCCTGGAGGGGAATAGGAAACAGTCAGCATTTACAAAGATCTCTCCAGGAATTTTTGTTTTTAAGATCTTGCTTTGAAGTAGATGCTACCAAAGAATAAGGCTTCCAGAGCTCAGCAATATTTAATGTACTTCTACAGCAATGGATGACAATGTTGTTGTTTCAGCTATATTATAACAAAAATATTGTGGTTTTCCTGTATTCTAACAAAAGTAACTCAAGATTTACATCTCATTCATCTTATTCAGAAGTAGCCCTTAAGCCAAAAACAAGGAAGGGAGAGATCCTACTGCGTACAAAGGACTTCAGTAATCCTCATAGGGTGACTATCCAGTGGCGACATAAAGAAAGGCCAAAGAAAGATAAAACACCACTTGCAAAAAGCAGTTTTTCTACAACCATCAGCAAGAGTGGAAAGCATATACAGAAGGTAAGTCGCTTGAGTTAAAACTCAGATGGATGCCCTCACTAACCCAAAACAAGTGTAGATTCACACTCTAAAGTCCACCTGGTTAAAAAATCCACATCTGATTTGGAAGTATTATCTAAACCACACAGGAGTAGAAACAATTCCCCATATTCTTCCATCTCTCCACTTGGTGAAGCACCATCTTGATGATCCCACATGCACTAAAGCTGTACATCCACTTACAACTGAATAAAACAGTCAATAGGTAAACAAGGAGATGGATGCAGTTCCCGGAAGGAGGAGGAGAGCCATTCTCGGTCGTTACTTTTGCAAGCCTCCGTAATACATAGACACAAGTGGACTTTAGCTATTCTTCTGCCTTATATTAGAAAAGCCAAATTTCTCTTGGTGACTGGCAAATCCCCTTTTCATCCACGTAAGGACGCAGCACCCTTCTCCACCCACCCATACAACAGCACGAGCACCTGGCTGAAAGGATGAGAAGACATGCCCAAATGGACTGTTTTCAGAGATTATGCTATGGCAGTACTTCAAAGAAAATCAGAAGTACACTAGCAGTTTTCCTAGTATTTCCACAGAGAGGATTGTTTTCTACCAGGATTTCTAACTTTCCATTTAGACTCCAACTTGCGGGTTAGAGGACTTAATACTGAAAAAAAAAAAACCAAACCCAATCTGTGCAAAGCACAAACCAACTTTCCAGACCTCCAAGGGAGTAACATCTACAGCTCACACTTGTGGAAAAGCAGACAACAGGAGTAAGGTTCTTGACTTCATACAAATCACCAGTGGAAAGGGAAGTGGAATGTGGGGGGAACAGGTTCTCTTCCAGGGGATGTCCTTCAGACCTCATGTGGCTTGGTTCCCTCTGGCTCATTTAACTATTTGTCTTTAACATCACCCTCCTAATGATGCTGCTGGTACTTACACAACCTTTCCACCAAGCCTCTCTCAATCTCAATTTACAGAATTTACACAAGCTTTCCTTTCCTTAAGGGCATATGGGCAGAAAGAAAAATCAGTGAAAGGCAGAGAATAGAGACAATCAAACCTCAAATATTTGGCAGAGAAGGATAGAGAAAGCAAGCTAGAGTAATGTAAAAGCTACATACCTACAAATGCATCAATAAGTTATTACTGCAGATTTTTTCTCATTTTTATTCACTTACCAAAGGAATACCTGCAAAACAAAATGAAGAAAAAGCAAAAAAAAAATTAAAATCTTTGTTGATCAATTGTGGGTACCAATGTCTCTCATTAGCTTTATGTCAAACGTCACACATTTTGAGTTTCAAAACATATCTGTTAAGGAGTATGGAAACATGTCTGAACCATGTAACATGCAACTCAAAGGCACTAAATAGTAAATTTCTGTTTCCTGGAAATGCAAGAAGAGCAAAATCGTTTCTGCGTGAATTAAGTTGTAATTTATCACTCCAAGGAACTGGTTACCTTTCTTTCAATAAAGATGCTAAAGCAGCATAGCCAGAAGAGCCAGCACAGTCCCAAATCCCAGCGAGCACCGAGCTTCATAAAAGGCTTCTCCTCACCTCCCCTCTGACTTGAGAAACTCCTCTGAGAGAGCAATCCACTGATCATGCAGCTTAACCATGTTCTACTGCCAGATCTTTCATTGATGGTTTCCAGAGAATGCTTAAGCACCTCCCAGGCAAAAGGCAACAACAGAAATTGTTAAAAACATAAACCGTAATGCATACTTATGTGCTGGTGAAGCCCATGCTGCTGAAAAGCAAGAAGTTCTTCGTGATGGTGAACCATTCCTTGGGGTTTTTGGTTTGGTTTTGGGTGGGTTTTTTTTTCCCCTTTTGAACACAGAAAAGTCTAGCACGATGCCATCTGCCTGCTGAGCACTGTGTACGAGATGCTTCTCAATCCTCAGCACCACAGGTGTAAGGATACACACGTACAATGTCATTTTCACATCAATTTCTGTTACAGTCTGCTGCCTTCTTTAACTCACTTTTTAAACTGTTCCTCTCCTCAAAATTAACTTCAGCCTCAACTATAACATACTGATTTCCTGTAAGATTACCAACTCTGATTAAAAGTAAAATTCAACTGTTAATACGTTTTAAGGTGCTGCTCTTCAACTTGAGTTTAGTCCCATGATGGCTTCCATCTCACATCAGGGCTTTATTATTTGTATCTGCAGCATATTGCATTACATTAACCAAGAGTAATTTAAACAATAAAAAACAGAACCCCATAACAAAAAAAAAAATACCCCAGGCTTTTAAAGATTTTTCAGAAAGATTCTCTCTTACAGAAATCGTCTGAATAGGTGTGCAAATTTTATACTCACACACATGTAGTTCAAATAGTTCTACAATCCATCAGTCTATTTTACTAGACATTTAACAACAATTTCATACAGAGCTACCCATGTATAGAGAGCAATAACTCTAAAATGCACAACAAGTTTTAACTTTCTTAATAAAAGTAGCTCTTTATAAAGATATCTGTCATTAAGGGCAACCTAACTTTGCTATTCTCCACCACAGTTGTGGTGCAGTTAAACATAAACTTGTACGAATTATTCTTATTTCTTGGCAGAAGTTAAAAACCCCCTGAGGCTCATTTAAAACACACACACACACAGACACACACAAAATGAGGAATTAATAAAATATTGTATTCTTCTGAACCACATTAAGTTTTCTGACGTGTGTCTGTTGCTGATTACATCAATCTAGGCTCCATAACTTGTCATGCGATGACAGGCAAACACTTGTGAATTTATTTCTCTGAAGAAGCTAGCGATACAAATGCCAAGGAAACCAAACCAAATGGCCCACTCCAAATACATAAAAGCAGCAGGGCTTCTTGCAGGGATTTTTTTCTCTTTTTAATAGGTACAAACAGGCAGGTACCCAATTCCCACAGACTTCAGCTTGGAGTTTGGAACCTAATTACCATTTTTCATTTTCAAGGTCCTCTTCCTCACTTACACAAAATAAACAGAAGTGTTTATCCATAAAATGGGTATTTTTTTCCTACTGCCCACCCTGGCATTTGAAACATTACCACCAGATAATGACAAGTAAAAGACATGGATTTCATTTTGCGGGTTTGGGGTTTTTTGGCAAACTTCAACAGTGTAACTTTTGATCTGCACATTGTCAAACCCAGAAATTCTGCAAATTCAAAGTATATTCCATTTGGATTTTCTAAATCAAATTAAAACGCAATGTCATTTCTGTTCTCTGTTTGGAGAAACAATGTCATTAGCCATGACTTGTCATTACAGGCAAGCTCCATGTCACTTAGAAACATTTTAAGTATCAGCTGGGAATCATAAACATCATCAAATATTTGGGTTAAATTGATTTCAGCACATTGTCATGCTGATTAATTCTAGCCCAAGCATATTCCTGGAAAGCAAAAGTTGATAGCAAAGCACAGTTTGAACTACATTAAACTCCATCACTCCTAATTAAAATACTTCCCACTGCCAGTGCCCGTGGCAGAGGCAGTGTGGAGCTGAGATGAGTTCGAAGACACGGCTCTGCTAGAGCTTCCCGTATCTCCAAACCATTGCTGCACAAACAAACAGGGAGCTCCCAAACCAAACCCAGCAGAAAACATCACCTTTTCTGCATAACGCCTTTTTTTTTTCTGCGTGCAAAGCATGTGGGATTGATGGTTTCTGTTTGCTCAAGGAGGAGGAAAAGCAGATTGGCCAAACTTGCTCAATAAATTACATTCTTTCTCCATTCACCTACCCCACAGCTCTGTGTATTATTTAATGGAAGAGTTGTCTGGGACAGGGACTTGTCTTACAAGTCTACAAAACATGACAAAATTCTAAATAGAGTCTACTAATGAACAGTATTACAACACAGACAAAACCTCATATTTGTACATCGCTTGATGCCTACTAGGAAAATGCAGCTGTATTTATAATCCAAGGAAAAAAAAAACAAAACAGATTGAAACCAAACACTGTCCTACCCACCACTCACAGCCCATCAGTGCCCAACACCATGAGATCCTTCCAACTAAACTGATTTGCACAGGCAGGATAATTCCCTGCTGCATCCCTAATCTGCCGCTGGCGTTAACAGCTTCTCTCACTGTTCTCCACAGAGAACATCCTCTACAGAAAGTGAACCCAGATGGCAACTTTCATCTCCATTATGAATCTCTCTTATTCTCTGGGCTGTATAACTTGGGATGGGGGGAAAAGGTATTTGGGTAGTACAGACACATTTTCTATTCTCCATCAGGATATGGCTCCAAAGTCTGTTGTAACGAGGTTTCTACAGCAGCACCTCTCCAGGATGGAAACCAGGTAGACCTCATACTGTGAGATAACCCTTCCCCGTGAAGGATGGAAATGTGATTTAGTAACTACCTTGGTCTCTCCTCTGCTACCCAGCCAAGAAGAGGAGGAAGCAGGGGACCATGTCCCCAAGAGATAAGCAGCAGCCTCAGACCCAGCGAACAATCAAATGGACACAAAACAGGCAGAGTGAAGGGCTTCCTTCCAAAATAGCAGTTACAGGGAAAACTGGATGAGCTGCCTGCCATAAATCCAGGCATTGCATTAGGGGAGGGGAAAAAAAAAAAAAAAAAAAAAAAAAGCAAAACNAAAGGCAAAGCCATGGAAATGCAGAAAGTGTGGATGGAAACTCCACCTGCCCCAAGACAGGACTCATTGTGAGAATCACCTCTGGCAGATGCCTGTCTAAGCAACTCCACCTCCCTCCCCAGGTATTCAGCCCAGTGCTCCTCTGTATGTACTTGTAAAAGACTTTTCCTTACACCTAACCCGCATCTTCCTTTCCACATAAACCAACAGCTTCTTGTTCTATCCAAGCTCATTTCCACATGGAGACAGTGAACACAGAGAACAGCTCATTTCCATTCTCTCTGCTGCTTTCACACACTTAAAGACCTTTGACTCCCTTCCCAGTTTTCCTTTCTCTCAACTAATCAAACTCACCCCCTTCAGTTTTTCACCACAACAGGCCACTTTCTGCACCGCTGCTGAAGCTGCTGCCTCCTCTCTGCCCAGTGTGGGGCCGAAGCCACTTCCAGCACAATGTGACAACCAGACACGAGATGCTGGCTGACATCTCCCCAGCTCCAAGAAGTGGAAAACCTCATCCACTGCTGTCTTGCACATGACGCTCCTAAAAGTTACTGGTTTACGTGCCTGAAAGCTTGTTTGGTGAACCACAATATATGAACCAAATTAAAGCTGTAAACACTTCAAGGGGAAAAAAAAACCCAAAACCCTTTTCCATGCATATATACATACAGTACCTGGCACCTGGATATCCACTTCCTTAGCATGTTGCCTCAAAACAAAGAAGCCAGTTGGCAAACATCACTTACTTGAGACTGAGTCCATCAGAATGAGATGACAGAATTAGCCTAGTGAAACATTAATTTCAGAACATCATTAACTTAAAAGTGTGGGGGTAAGAAACATTTTTGACAGCTGGTTTCAGTTGCTGCCAAGCCTTTAGTATTGCACAGTGGTGGTGGGGGGAGGAAATAAGCTAGAATGGTAGTAAATGAAACCACTCGTCTGGTTTCTGGATTCACTTTATTGTGGTTGCAGATCTCTAAAAACTGGGATTCTGCGCTCTGTAATTACAACATCCACATTTAAATGGAAGGAACAGGGATTAAAAAAAAAAAAATGAGTGCTCGAAGATGAGGTTTACTCCTCAGTCTGCACATGGTGCTGGCAAAGGTACCTGAGCAGAGCTGGAGCCAAGCAGGGGATGATGAAGGGCACGGTTGTCCTGCTGGAGCCATGCCGTGCGCTGACACCCATGCCCCATCCTGCCCAGCTACAGTGTGGCCAGGCACTGCCACAGGGCTCTCCCCAACACTGAGCAAGCAGCAGCTCCCGAGCAGCCAGACATCCAAGGACGACTTTATTTTCCCCTTTGCAACACCAGGAACCAAGCTTGGTTAAGAGACCAAATGTGAATTACCCAACTAAGTCCCAGCACTCGCCAACTGTGCCGTCCGTGCTCATTTCCAAAGTGAAAAATTATTACAAGCCCTTGGCTTACGTGACTGCAGAATTTGCCAAACTCAAGTGAAGTTTGCTTTGGTTAAATCTCTCCAGTGCCAAAACCAGACGCTGAAACGGCAGCCTTGGGAAACCTACGCTGAGCTGCTCCTCAAGCCAGACGGCGAGTCCAAGGCAGGAAAGGTGAGAATGGGAGTTGGCAGCAAGAAGGTGACCGCAGCAGCACCGCAGCTCCTCCACCCCTCTTCGCCCTGCCGGAGCTGCCCAACCCATCGAAATGTGGTAACAGCTACTGATGGAAAATAGAGGGGTCAGCATCGGCTTGGAGAGGTCAGTCCCACTTTTGGTGGGGGTGCAGGCTTGGGGAGGCAGCACAAAAAGATGGGTGTGATCCTGCATTTTCAGGACCAGCAGCTGAAAGGTTTTGTATTCCTGCTGGCCAGCATGCTGGCAGGTAAAATCCCAGGAAAACTGCATTTCGGTAACATTGCTCCCTGATAAAAAAGAAAGAATCGCTGAACCGCATTAATTAATCTCTCCCCAATGGCTGGCCCCCTACTGCCAACCATTCTGCAGACTGAGTGCGATTCCCAATTAAATGAAGAAGTCTGCATCCAAGCTGCAGGTTCCAGTGAAAGCGTGGTCATTTCTTCTAAGTTCAGAACGACCCGAGTTATTCCAATGCAAGTTCCCACCTACTTTCTACGCCAGACCCTTCCCCCAAGAAAGCTTGCTTGGTTTTGCAGTCATTTGCCTCCCCTTCTCCAGGACAGAGCTGCTGTTTCCCCGCCAGACCTGGAACATTTCTCCAGTAACATGGCTCAGCCCCGAAAATACCTCTGGTTGTGCAGTAACCCCAGCTCGGTGACGAACCGGCACCACTGGTAGCGAACACTGTTCTCAAGAATAAACTTCTGGATTAAGACCCTTAGGGAAGTTAGTAAACACAGATCCCACCACGGCTTGGACCCTTCCCTAACCCGACTGCTTTTCAGCTCTACCAATCGCCGCATTAACATTCCTTCCAACCACAGCTGTTTGAGAAGTTAGAGGAGTTAAACACCACGAACGTGTGCTGGACCAGGCTGGGGGCATGAAGCTATTTGGCAAGTTACAGTTCAAAAANNNAAAAAAAAAAAAATAATAAAAAAAAAAAATATCATGAAAAAACATTATTCATTCTTTCCCTAAATCTTTCAGCTGTGCAATCAATACCCAAGTCTACGTACTGGATACAGCTGGTAATTAGATGTGCCAGATAATAAGCAATTAAAAAGCCCTGTGGTACATCAGACGCTGCGCAGCCATGCCACTAACCACACCATCTCCTGATAATTTCTTTGCTCTCTTTTTCTCATCGGCCGTGATTTGCAGAAGCGATTGGAAGCCAGAGAGGGTTTGTGCAAAGGAAACACTGGGGTGTTATTAACTGCCTGTAGAGAATACGTGGCTCCCCGTGCGACGGCTTTACCCCGCATCCCACTGGTGTTTGAACAAGGTCTTCACGTGAAACCAAGTCAGGGGAAGCAGGAAGGAGGTGAAAGAATCTTGCTACGTGCCTTTTGGTGACATTTGCTGTGCTATCAAAGCATTATGCTTTGCGACGTTAAGTCATTTTGTCAGGCCTCCTGCAAAGCCAAGCAGCAGACACACACCACTGCTTTGCTTAGACAGAAGCAGTTACTGGGATTAACATGATAAAAGGTTATGAACTGGGACTCAGAGGGCAATTCCACAGTGCACATTTAACAGATGGAGCACACACTGGGATGCTCATGGGAGCAGCACCAGTCACCACCCCAACACCCGCTGCGGCACAGGCATAACACCACAGACCCCGCACACACCGTCAGGGCACCCTCGGCACAAAACTCTTCCACTGCAGATAGAGACGTGATCTCTTCTACACAGGGTGGATTCATTTTTATAGATCTCCAGCTACTCTTTGAGCAGGCTGGTCTAACGGAAGGTGTTGGGACTAGATGATCTTTAAGGTCCCTTCCAACTCTAACCATTCTGTGATCTCACAGCAGATTTAAATAAAATAATAATAGCGCCTTTGGAGGATTTTTTAAGTGAAGCAAAGCCAGTAATTACAATAAGTCAAAATAATACATGCAACCAATCAATGTACAACAAATTCCTCTTCAGTTTCTCTCTTTTCAAACCTTTTCAACTTCCTACAAGCATCCACATTATTCAGATGACATTCATTTTAGAGGCACTACTAGCTACAAAATCAATAGGTGCCGCAGTAATGCTGCAATCTCCCTGCTGCAGCTGCTCAAAAAAAATAATCCAGCACACCATTTTACCAAAGCCGCTTCTCTTCTTTTTCATATCATGTTTCAATGGCAAGTTAGACTTGCCACGGGTCAATTCTTCTCCAGGAATATATATTCACGGAAGCCAGGAAAAACCAGACCTGGTGCAGCCTGAGACCCGACCAAAGCATCT
Source organism: Nycticryphes semicollaris (assembly GCA_013400055.1). NCBI lineage: Eukaryota > Metazoa > Chordata > Aves > Charadriiformes > Rostratulidae > Nycticryphes > Nycticryphes semicollaris. The sequence continues at coordinate 256,637 of VXBJ01003286.1, read as the reverse complement.
CTTGACAGCCCTTAAGGCTTTCTGGCAGCTCCTCTTCTACTGACAGCTCATGCAGATCTTCTCAAATTCATGTCAAAGCTGGACCTGGCTTCTTAATCAGCTTCATCTCTGCCTGCCTCTTCAGTCCACTCCCCTCTCCCAGACTGGTGCATGGGTTTGGGAGTAGATGTGGGCAGGAGCACAGTCAAACCTCCTTGCACACCTCATGGCAACTGGGTTCTTTGCTCCTACTTACCCCTTTTAAAAAGACCAAGCGAAATTAATGGCACACAACCAATTGCCACCTGCACGTCACTCAGCTGTCACTCAACCAAGACAAGTAACCTCATACAGCAGAGCACACATTTACAGGTCTTGGGGACGAGGGAAGGCAGCCAGCCATGGCATCACCCTCCTCTTTCCCAGCTATGCCAAATGCCAGGCAAGTAGATGGCGAGGGGCTGGCCCCTCTCAAGGACCCCTGCTAACCCAAAAGCCAGCTGAGGGCAGGGAGGGAAAAACCTTACACATGCCGGGGGTAGAAAGGCTCAATGATTCATTTCTGACATCAGCCATGATTAAATTTTAATCTCTCAAACAAAAATATGGTTCTCATTAGCCTCATTAGTTCCCAGTTGTACTGCAAGGCAACAGTGTCACATGGTATTAATCTTTGTTTTCATTAACATGTCATATCAACTGCTCACGGCTGCTCACAGCATTCTTTGAAACCGATACGCTCCCTCTCTTCTGTGCGAGTAGGAAGTGCCAAAAAGCAGCTTCCTCTACAGGAAGGATGACCCCCTGAGATCCTTCAACTTTTGGTTTACGTTTCTAGAGATAATCTTTTCTTTCTGGGGAAAGGGGATGGGGGGGGAGGGAGCTCGGGGTAAAAGGGATGCAAGGCTGCGATCCGTAATAACAAAGAAATTCCTGAGGTTTATTGCCAAGGCCAGATAAAGGAATAAGATATTCTAAGTTTTTTGTTGTTGTTGTTGTCATTGGGATATTTTTGAAAGCTAAAAAAATAAAGCCTGGTTGCAAAAAGGTTTCTTTGCAAAGCCCCTGGCAAACTTCAAATGACTCAAATTTAACATACGCATCAAGGCAGTATTTGTTAATGTGATTCAGCAAAAAGCTTAGATAGTATTTTAAGACACAAAATTGTACATTGAATTCAGACATAACATTAATTTGTGCTTGCACTTCAAACTTTACTCTCTGTAAAGCTGGTATCAATTAAGTCTTATAATCCCTCAGTACAGGCTTGTATTACTTGCAGACAGGCAGATAAAGCAGGTTACAGACTGATGGAAAGACCTTGCCAAGGTCACACAGTTAAGTACAGCCCAATGCATCCATTACTGCCTGTACAGTCAAGTTTAGGAGAACTTCCCAAGCAATCCAAGCGCACTGATAAAACCCAGGACACACAGATTTCCTATTCCCTATTTGCACAGCTCCTGATCTTTCAGTGTTTGCTTGCTCAGGGGCAGTCAAAAACATCTTACTGAATTATCCATGCTACTTAATAAAACATGCATTAGCTCAAATGCACCCATGTGGATGAGTTCATTCCCCCTTGGTCTGGCTCTGGGCTGATGAAGCTGAAAGGGTGATTCTTCCATCTCTATTTTGTACGTCAGACTAGGACTCTTCTAGGCATAAAATGAGTATCTCTGTAAGTGCTGTGCCCCTGTCATAAGAGGGTCACAAAGCAGTACACTTAAAAATGGCAATGATGTTTTGCCAAATCCAGCCTCCAATTCACACGCTGGCTGTTCTACAAGCTGGAATAAGAAAGGCAGAAGAGACCTGTTTGTAACCTTTTCTGGGTAGGGTGGCACTAGACAAAAACCCAGACTGAAAAACCAAAGCTGTAGAAGATAAGAGGAAAGAAAGTGGGGAAGAGGTCCATTTGATGGCTACCAATGCCCTCCTGGGGAGTGAAAACACACCCCTTAGCATCTTCATCAGCCCCCTGGCATTTAATGGACTTCACTCAGAACCAGTCACCAGTTCATCCGCTAGCACACAGAAGACTGTGATTAAAGTCCTGCATAGGTCAAATGGTTTCTAATGAGACATATAAACCACAAAAACTCCATGACATACAAGTCTCTCTTCTTTCTCTGTTGTAAATGAAATTCAGAGGGCAGTAATTTAATTGCAATTAAATTACATGCCTCAGAGACATGCTTTCATGACCTGGAGTATAACTGCCCCTCCAATAAGTCCTTAATATTTAAGCTAAAAGCTATTGATATTATGCTCAATCAGCTAAATATGAAAAAGCACCAGGCATTTGAGGTCAGAAAGACAGAGGCACTCTACAAAAACAACATCTGCAATTTCTTGGAAACCTCCTAAGCACACGGGCTTCGAAGGGCAAGTGAGCAGAGCCCAAATGGCACTCGCCTGCAGTCTCTGGGGTTTCGTGTTTTCTCTCTCAGTTTCGTATTCCTCACGGGGGAAAAAAAAAAAGGTGCACTGCTTAGTCTTATTTTACCCTAAGTACCTGTTAGCAGTAGCTCCACCAACATTTTCCACATGGGAAGAACACACTGAAAAGAACACTGTAGCCACCTCATGCTATAACGTTTTATTTATTGGCTTGTTTAACCTGTTCCCTTGAGCTCTTGTAACTCTACCAGAATCTTAGTCATGAAAGCAAAAAAGGCAATAGGATTTAAAAAACCACAATTCTAGCATTTGTATCAAGTGTTTTACAAACTATACCACTGAATGCTCTCTAACAGTGGGTGTAAAATGAACCAACACAATGACCAAAGGAAAAGAAGGGTTTTCAGATGACATTTGAAAATGCTGGGGGGGGTTCAGTGAGGAAACAATAGAAGAAGAAACAGGAGATCAGTGGCAGAGTATTTTAAAAGTTTGTTTATATAAGAAAATATAATAGCTCTCTGGAGACACCTTACTGTGGGATAAAAGTGATTTTATCCCAGAATTATGAATTCACTTTAGAAGTGGATTAGTTACTCTGGTACAAAAATGATTCAACTTCTGCTGGAACACCCTCCTAGAGAGCTCACCCTGACAAAGGACCTCTACTGTCAATGGTCCATCTCCACAAACATATGCCCCAGGAGAAACCATAGAGAATAAAAACAAATGGAGCTTTCATGAAGTCACCTACAACAAGTTTTTTTCCTTTTAAACAAAGGGGCAGGTTTTCCCATTCTTGTTTAAAAGTACACCAATCAATTATATGAATGGTCACGAGGGAGGAAGAGGGGAAAGGCAAAGCCATTTGTACTGGACCTGTGGAGATGCACTGTTCTTCTCTGATTGAACCTGGACACGCAGGTCATGCAGTCTGCAAAAAGGATGCTTAAATATGGGGAATTCCCACAAAATCATTTTAAGCATCTTTAGCTTCATTAAACAGCTTCTATTAAAGTAAGACCACTTTTACTGTTATTATTTTACTGAAATGAGGCAGGCTGCAGAAATTACAAGAAAAATCAAGACTAAAATTAACAATGATTAAGCACTTCACCCCGCCGACAGGTCAGACGTTATACATTCTTTTGTGCTGCCAGATTTTGGGATTCTTGACAGTCTCCTACTGCTTCAAAAGACAGAGTTCAAAATAGCAGAGGGGGGAAAAAAAAAATCCTGTATTTTAAGACACATGCACTGAGCCTGTGACGCAAGTGCAGCACCATGACACCCGTCCAGGTTTAGTCTGAGCAGACCCCAAATACCACAGCTGGTTTGGGAACAGAGAGCCCAGAATTACAAAAGCTTCCCAGTACATTCCACTTTCAGTGCATTTCCAATTTGGCAAAGGCAATCTTGGCCCCACATTTCACAGGTATGAAAATTAACTGGCTGTTCTCTTAAAGCTGGTCTACAATTTCTGAGACCCAGAAAAGCGCATTTTATTTCAGACAGTTCACCTGCGCTTTGGCAGAGCCAACAGTAAAACTGGCAAAGTCAAGAATTCAGGGCCAGGACAACATCCTGGCCCCAGTTCTCAAGATTTGAGGTTGCCAAAGTAATCCTTATCTGGCAAAATCCATTACAAACAGCTCAAATCAGCCTGCTCTGGGAGCAGCTTTCTTCAGGGTTATAACACCCCCGAAGACCTTTAGCTGCTCCCTTGCCAGGCTGTCACAGCAGGCTCGGCTGTCCCCAGGCACACAGCGTATTCCCCAGCTCACAGGTGGAGGTCGGCAGTACCGGGGCAGGCAGGCAACGCGTCCTGCCCTTCAAAGGAGATGGTTTGCTCTTCTAAAGCTTCCTCTGACTCTGAGCCCAAGCCAGCTGGACAGCAGTTGAAAGGCTCGCTCCTTCAGCAGCGCCCGGTATCTGGAGACTCCAGCCCAAAACAAACAGAAACATTTAAAATTAAAATAGAAAAAGAAAAGGCGATAAAAGGAATAAATTGTTCCTCACTGGCCCCAAAGAAGAGAATTCTATTCCTCCTTATCACCACGTCTCATCCTTGAACTGGCTTCCCAGGCAACTGCCACAAAGGATTTTTCTGGATCGGGTCAGCCCAAGGGCCCGTGCCCAGCCCAGCAGTGTTGGCTCGCAGGAGTTCACGTCTGCCAGCTGAAGAGCAACATTAGGAAATACTGTACAATAACTACAAAATAATGTGGCCACAGGAGGAATTTCTTCCTCATTTCAGTCCTTTTCCCTGAGCTATCTTGTAACCCTCATCAGGAATGCCTGCCAATGTTGTCCTTTCCCCCTTTATAAGACGTCACTGTGGTCTTCAACAGCTACCTTGGAGAACAATCGGAACTCATCAAAACCACCCAAATTTGAGAGTAAGACAACATTAACAGACCATTTAAGCCCACCTACCAATACTGTGAAAAGTGAGTTTTAAAGCCAGCCTTAGTTTTAAGGCCAATGCATCCACCCACCCACAATCAGCAGCAAAATTCAGGAGATTTCAGGTACTCTAAGCTCATCCCTCCTTCCCTGAGGGATGGTGAGAAATTAGTTAATCCCCTCTTTGCTCTTTCCTCGTATTTACTTGCACTGTAAGTACCTTGCCACCCAGCATTCCCTTCTCCAGGAATTGAATGTCACACTGTATGCACAATAATAATATGTTTTTGACCACCCAGTGACCCATTTCGGAGGATCTAATGAAAAATGTAAACCACAGCTGAATGAATTGTACTGCTGGGTTGCTTTGATTCTTTTCCCTCACCCCTTCACAAAGAACCACCTAATTTCCTGTTTAATATATTTGATGCCACAATTAAGAAGAGATGAAGTCAAGGCTACACCCTCTGTCTCCCCCCAGTTTTCTCTCTAACCCCTTCTCCAGAAGAACCCTTGGTGTGTTATTGCTGTAGACCAGGAATCACCTGCTGGTGTCAGAGTAACTTTTAAACTTCAGACCTGAAGTAGCAAAGGAAGAATAAAATAAAAAAAAAAATACAGTCTTATCTCAGATATCAAGAGTCAATTCCTTTCAACCACAGCATCCACAAAAGGCAAACTCTGGGCTCCACTTGCATTCCTGTTGGCCACCTCATTGTCTTCTGCAGAGATTTACCTAAAGCTTGGCCGTGAGCTTCTAACCCCCCTCAAGAACAGGCTTTTGGACAAGGTCTGCTGGACAAGCACTGGTGGTGCTTTGGTGCAGCTGTGGAAAGAGAAGATTCCCCTCTCTATACCCTGCCCTTCACCTCTCCCTTAAAGGCCTTGAAAGATGACAAAAGAGACAGGCATTCAACAGGCACAACTGGATTTCTTTTGGAAAAAAACATGAGAGTTCTTCAGGACTGTCAACCCTGCAGCACCAGCAGAGAAGACATCACACCTCTGCCTTCAGTCTGCTGGTACCAGGAAAGACAACTGGGAGCAGAGAAACCAGCAACTGCCCAACAAGACATGGTGAACACATTTGAGCTAGCTGGTTTTTTAAATCAAACCTGTAGCATCACTATAGCCACAGCACCAGTAATCTGAGTGCTCCAGAGCACCTGGAGGGCACAAACATAGAAAGCCTGACACGCTAATGTCGTAGTTAGCCCACTACTTCAGGAGCAAGCCAGATCAAACCTTCAGCCTCAGGAGTCACTGCAGGTCCAGATTTCAGCTACAAAACCTTTGCAGCTTGAGGGGGAGGTTGTTAGGGGTTTCCCCCTGACCCCCAACAGAAAGGCAAAGAGAAAGAAGTCAAGGAATATATCCACATTTTGCTGCTACAGTGGCACGAGCTTCTGTATCTCTGGAAATGAGAGCAGGAAGATGCTTAAATTCTTGGCCCATAACATAAAACATCTAGAAAAACAGACAAGCAATTTTGGAATAACTTGGAAATGGCCAATGGAAAACTATCCACCAAGTTATTTCTCAAATTTTGTGGCTTTCTTTCACAGTCTTAAGTTCACGCTGAGTTAAGAACTCAGAGAATAGAGCTTTTCAGAAAACTGAAGCTGTTATCCTTCACCCACTTACATACCATCCAGAGTAGGATAGGAATGAATGGGACAGGACAAGGCACAGTGTTGCCCAAGCACATGCAAATCCTTACTGAGCCCATTTATACGGAAGGTGATCTGTCATGTGTTGTAAAGCCAAAATATTTGGGAAGAACATCCCAGGGACACAGCTGTATCGTGTCCAGAGCTTGAGCATCTCTTCATGGCATAGCCTTTTACCTCCCCAAAGTTACTACATCACCTCTGCTACACACAGAGAGACACCTGAAGAGGTGAACTAATGAAATTTGGGTTTCTAAAGGCCCATTCTCTTTTAATGAATATATCTGGGGCCTTAAAAAGCATGAGAACCACCTAAAGGCTTTCCTTTTGCACCATAGCCTTTCCCTGCAGCAAGGCAATATGCAGTCACTAGAGCTCCTTTACTTTTCCCCCCACAGGCTTCACATACTTTTCTTGAGTGTTCCAACTCGCTTTCTGGATAGAACTGTAAATTGAGAAACCATCTCCAAGGTAATTATTAGGGGAATTCCCTTGCAACAGTCATAAGGGAAAGTACTCCACAGCAGGGATAACGTGTAGCATGGCACGTTATGCAGCCAATCTGCCTTTCCCAGAGGACAACAGAAATAGGGGCAGGTATCCCAGGTAAGAGGGCGAGCAGGGGGGCATGCCCATAACTCATTTACAAATACTTTCCTTATCTCACATTCCTACTTCACTCCTTGCCAGATTATCAACCTCAAATGGCAACAGAAAGTCATTGTGGACAATGAATAGCAAAAGATTACAGAAAAAAAACCAAACCAAACCCCTCAAAGCAGAGAGACTATTAACCTACCAGATTTGTCCAACATTGACCAGCGATAGGTAGAGAACCCACAGGAGAGACATGAGGACCATGTTTGCGCATCCAGTTATCAACACAAAGGCTGAAGTTGCCAGGCCAACCAGGGAGAGGTAGTCCAAGGTGCTGTCCATGTCCGACCAGTCCAGAAACCAGATGATTGTTGGTGCATAGCTCAGAGCATCCAGGTTTATCTTCCCTTTGAAATACTTTTTGACATTCTGCAGGTACAGTTCACAAGGGAGCAGCCCCTTCTCTCCTATTAGCTGCTTGTTTTGATGATACGCTACCAGGAAGGCCACAACTAGAGGAAAATGAGGAGGGGAGGGGGGGGGAAATCAGTATTAGAAATCATCCAGGCTGAAGTATGTATTTTGAGTCCAGAGTTACAGAAGTATTTTCATGCCTCAGGAAGGAATTTATTCACATGTCCTCATCTCCATTAAAATACAACACAGTCATTTCTATTAACCACAATTCAGAAGGCAGAGGAATTCTATAAATACTGTCTCTGCCTTCACACCAGCAAATGGCACAGAGTCTGTTTTGAGATAATTTTCTCCTCAACAGCTGGAAGGGACATGCCACTTGCTTCAGGCAAACTCCACAATGCACTTCTGGGAAAAGCTCTCTGTACTGGAGCACCCTGACCCAACGCAGAAACAGGAGGCTCAGCCCAGCCCCGTTAGACTCTGCGTGACCCCAGGTTACTCACATACACTTATGCAGCTCCTAATGCAGATGAGGAAAACAGCTTACTCACGCTGCAGAGTACGAGGGAAAGTAATGCATTAATTTCAAGGCTTTAAGACAGTTTCCTTTCTACACATATTTGGAAATGAGACACCGAGAAATGCTCCTCTCACGCACAGATCCTGGGTATCTGAGATCTCTGCGTATCTTTGCAGCAGCAAAGACACACTTGTACTTTCTGACCCCTCCTATTTCAGCTGCATAAAACTTTTTTTGCAGGGTATATAGATGACAGCTCCAGCATGGGGTTTGTTGTTGATGGTGATTTACTATGTCTGCTGTACCCAGTACAAAGAACCCACTGCAGACTGAGATCAGATTGTACCTGCAAGGTTATACTTTGACTTTAGAGGAGAACATACCGCCATTTCTACATAATACTATCTATGCATCTATAAGGATTATTTCCTTATGCTGAAAACGCTTACTATTTCAAAATATTTTTAATGAGACAACTTAAACTCATACACACCATTCAACAGGCATCCAAAGGACACCTTAATTCTTCTGGGAGCATAATGGTTAATGGTTATACATTGCAATTGCAGAATATAGTTATGCTATGGGTTGACCTTCTGGCTCCTCTCACATCCTGGTAGCCTGGAAATACAAAATCTTAATATTTTCCTGTCCTCTAAATTGCTACTTTTTACATGTCACTACAGCTCTCTCATTTATAGTGTCTATGCCCTTGCACCAGACAATCTTAGAACAACCAGATGCTTTTTTTAACAGCACATAAGCAATTTAATTACAGATTACAGACCTAGAATTTGATGTTCTACAGAGAAAGTTGGTCAGTTTCTAGGGATTATCTCATATTTTAGGAATCTCCTCCAGTTACCAATTTGCAGTTCGTAACTGTAGTAATCTCCATTTCTCAGAAAAAAAAATGATGAAGGCCAACATTTCCTGATTAGGCTCCATACATTGTGCTCCCAGCAGCTAACTTACTCATTTTTCAAACATTATTCAAACACCAGCCATGTCACATGCAGCAACACCAGAGGTCTTGCAAAACGTCAATTTGTTTCCCCCCCAAATACTCCTTAGTTAATGATCAAATCTGTTTCCTTCCTTATCTGAATACTGTTGTTCTGCAAACAAGAATTCTGGTGTTCATCTGGTTGATGTCTCTCACTGGGTGCACACTGGGAGAGAGTCTATGTGAAATTATATCCCAAGTTCAGGCCCGGATTCCCATTTCTTTGAAGTTTGACCAGCAACCAAAAATCTGCAGCCCCAGGGAATAGAAATAAATGTCCCATTCCCCCCAGACACAAAGAAAGGTCTCCAGTTAATCCACTTAACACTTGTGCCATCCTTTTGCACACGGCGTGTATTTTGTTCTCATTTGAAAAACCACTAACTAAATCCAACGTGTATCTGAGGTCACTGGGAGGGTTCCCATTGATTTCAACAGATCCCAAATTACAGCGCTAACACATTAAAGTCAGGGGTTTAATTGGTTGTATCTCTTCCTGTCCATCTTTTATGTACAGGGTTTTCCAGACTAATAAAAGGCATGCAGAATATTTTACTCAATTATGGACAGGGAGGGACAAGAGGAAAAAAAACTGATCGCAACACTAAAGAATCAGCTTTGGACCACAAATTAAGTGGTTTATATTTTATTCATGTTTTTCTAGCAACGCTCTGTCCGCCACAACTGTGTAATCAGAAAGCCTGACACACGAAACAAGCAGAAATATGTTTCTGAGCCTCAGACAACGTAATATCCTCATTTTCGGTTTACAAAATAAATAAATAAATAAATAAAAAACAACTCTGCCTTAAAACTCCATGGCTTGATTTCCCTTGATTAGTGCTGCAATTTGCTGCAGTTTTACAAAGGTGCTAATCAAATTCACCTCTAAATGCTAAAGAAATTGCTGTCCCAACCCATAACTGCTAAGCAGGTTTTTTTTCCTAAAAAAAAAATCTAAATTAGACCCCTGCACAGTATGCAAGATAAACAAGGAAAGGGTAAATTAGGAAAAACAAACTATAGCAATTGCAGAAAAGTACACATTTTATGTACAAAATACTGTACAGCCTTTTTAAGTCTGAAAGCAGCAAAGACTGCATTATAGGTTGGCAAGAACTGCACATCTAAAGATTGCCCAGTTTGGGCTCCAAAGTGGTTTTCTTCCAAGGACATCAATTTCTCACAAGACGCCGCACTGCTGATACTGCGCACGTTACCATTTCACAACAAAATCCCATCAGCAACAGCCCTAATTTATGAAGAACTCATCTAACCCAAAAGAAATCTGGGCCGTTCCACTTAGGTTTCGATCCATCACCCTCCCAGGCCATCGGGGCCCAAGTCCAGCCGGCGCTGTTTGTGGCCCACACATGTGCGGCATTTCCCAGCCGTGCTGCTCCATCCTGGATCCAGCTCCCTCTCCTGGACACTCCCCAGGCTGAGCCCACACCGTGCTCCCACTCCACTCATCTCCAGTATCTTCTGGAGCTCCTTGGAACTGCACATCCCTTGGGCAGCACCTGCTTCTCAAAACCTGCCACCAAATCGCCGAGACCTACTCTCCCCAAGGCACCAGCTGAGTCTACAAGAGGCTTCACCTCGTAGGCAGCAGTTCCCATGTTACTGGACACATGCAATAGTTCACACTAAAGACAGATTCTGCACAGGATTTCAGCAACAGAGGAGATTCACAGATCCAGGGTGGGGAAAAGGAAGTTATTCATCAGCATGTCACAGCTTCCTCTCCCTGAACCCCTCTCAAGAAACTCTATCCTTGGATTGACTATAACACAGACCCTGGTCCCTTCTCCAGGAACCTTTCCTTTGATCTTGACTTAGTCGGGGCGGGGGGAAAAGTCCCTTTTGCCCCCAAAGCTTCTGCTTCCTCTTCCTTAACCCCTATTCTGAAACCTCTCTCCCTTTGGCCTCATATTTGGGGATTTTCCACTCTCCATCTTCCCACTCCCTTCAGGTAAATATGGTCAAACAAGTTTGTTTCCACCTTGCTGGCTGGCATGCTCGCTGCACTGCTGGGGCATGGGGCAAGGTTAACCACTTCTCTTGTTTGTCCTGTAGCTTCTTCCTGTCAAGAGGGTGGCAGAGCAGTTCTGTTACATGAATCTGAATTTGCTGGTTCATAAGTCAGACAATGTTGGGGGACCCAACCTACGCCGCAAGATGTGGTCACTATGCGCAGGGTCCAAGGCACTGAGTTTGCTCAAGCAAGGGCAGCACATCCACCTCAGCCTCTCCAAACACTCTGTAAAGCTGTGCTCCTGGGTTTCTGCAAGGTTCATGTCGGCCTAGGGATGTTCTCATTCATGGCAGCAAAGATAGAAGGGTTTTACCCAAAGGGATGCTGGAATGGCAAAAGAGAGGCTGAGCAGGGAGCCACTGGGCACCACTGTCAGCCAGGCAGCATCTCAGTCACCCACAGAGCAAACCCGACTCCTGGCTTTGCAAATTTGGTGAACGCATTCATCAGCATCTTCTGTCAGTGCAGGGTTTATTTTTTCCTGCAAGAACAGCACAGACACCTGCATTCCTACACACCAGGCAGCTTGCCTCCACCAGCACCCGGGCGACCTCCAGCTCAGGCCTATTCTGCACTGAGAAGTCCACGGTGGATTCCTCAGGATGGAGCAAACTAACACAGAGCCTGATCCAGGGTCACCCACTCCTTCCAGACTCTTTAGCAGCCAAACCCCTCAGAATGACTCTTTCTGCTATCATCTTACAAAATGAGAACATAACCAAGAAGGGGGCTTTTCCAGAGTTCAAGATGCACTTTACCAACCAGGATGCAGAAGCCGATGCTTTCCTATACCCATCCTTTCCGGCATCATGGATGGGAACGATGGGGGGCCATGGCTGGGCTCTTAATTAAGGGATATCCCCCGCAGACTCCCAGTAGAGCTTCACCCACCTCCAAGTCTCCAAACCCAGCAAAAAGCCCCACCACCTTGCCCATCATCCCTGTGGCTACTCACTGCCTGGACTTTTTACCAATAGTTCCCAGATCTGCATTATCTACAGCCTGTGCCAGGCTTCTCTCTCTTTCCATCTGAAGCACTCTGCCATTCTTCAGACTATTCGCTCCTCTGCAGATTGAAAACTCAGCAGCTCCCATACTCCCTCCCACTCAGGAGGCAGACAGAGCCTTTGACAGCTCACATGGGAGCACGCTCCTCTACCTGCTGCGAGCTGATCTTTACATAAGTAATACGTGTAAATTGCCATCAACTGCTAATAGACCGTCACTACTTATTCTCACCTCAGAAGGTGCTTTACTGTACTTTTCCATTAACTCCCCCAGCTCCTCCACCTTCTCCCTCCCCTCCCAGCTTCCTCTGTCTCCCCAAACTGAACACGTCCCTTGTTCAAACCCACATGCTACCAATAACCACAACCCAAGCGTGCAACACAAGAGTCACCCATCTGAAATTATTTGGTCTATCCATATTGCCCTGTCACCTCAGTTCCTTTCCCCCAGTCCAGGCTCAGCCTGTCATGGTAGGAGAATGAGAGAATCCCATTCTCCATGCTCTGTAAAGATTTAAAGATGTGAAATCCAAAACTTTCCGGTCATATGGTTTGCTCTCTCCCCCCATTAAAAAAGTCTTAACTTTTACTTAAAGCCCAAACCACAAGAAGAAATGAACCACGAGCATAGAGCTTTGCATAAAAACCAAACTACATCTTGCACACACACAAAAAATCTGCCTGGAGCCATATATCAAGCGCACCTTTGACCCAACAAGGCATTCAAAAAGGCCATTTGCTGGATGCTGGCAAACTGAGGTTGTACTACGGAAAAGAAGAAGGGGGAGAATATCCACAGTCTTTTCATTATCGCCAGAGAAATGAATCAAATAAGGTTGCAATCAATAAATTCCCCTGCAAAGTTTTGCAACACAGAAGCATCAACACCGTGGTACTGAGCAAAGAGCCCGAGTGAAACCAAACACCCCCTTTTCATGGTGCAACCCTACGGCCACAAACAAACACACAACAAAGTAGTCTGTTCTTAACACTTTTTTGTTTTATTGCCATTCGCAGCAAAGCTCAAGACTTTGCAGTGGTTGCTTCAGAGGATTTCTAAGCGCTTATACCCCATTGCCTCTTTGTTTGAAATTGTGTGAAAGCAAATAGAAAAGGCTGGGCTGTGGCACTGCTCAAAAGCCTCCCCGTAGGACCCAGATTGTTCCAAAGCAGAGCAGGAGCAGTCCAGCCTGCAGCTGGAGGGTGTCCTGAGAACATCCCTCCACTCCAAACCAGCTCCGGGCAAACAGCAGACCACTAGACAGATTCTCCCCTTCCCTGTTCTTATTATCATGTCCCTTAAATTATCACTGCTTGCTATGAATTTATCTCCCCACAGTGAAAGTGCTTTGTTCAGGACCAAGCACACTTCTGTCTCGCTTACAAGGCTCTTTCGCGGGGGCACGTAGCTCACTAAGAGGACACAGTGCTAACACACTGCCTTTGTTGTGCAGACTCGCTAACAAGCACCGTGCTGAAATAAAACCTTTCAGGGGAGAAAAAGCATATGAAGATGTACCATAATCCTGACTAAGCAAGCTGAAAGCTGCTGGGAGCCTTTTAATATAACTGAGGGAAGAGAAGGGGGAAGGCAGGGGAGATGGCAGAGAGAGAGAGAGGAGGAAGGACACCGGGGAGAGCCAGCAACCTACAGGAAGCCAAATTCCCCTGAGAAGGCTTTAGATTTCAGAATTAGGAAGAAGTAGCATGAACCTCCCGTAGCTCTAGCTCTAGGGAAAGAAAATACTACTATTAAAAAATACATATGAAGAAGGAGGATAAACTGGATTTAAATAATAGCTTTTATTTCAAAGCACTCTACAGAACCTGGCTGAAATTGGGACGGGTGGTATCTAATTACCTGAAGTTCTACATCTGGAATCTGATGATAGTAATCATCCAAACAGGGCACTTACCAATGATTTAAAAGAAGGGTGAAGGGAGCAAGTAATGAACATTTGTTGTCAAGAACTTTAGGAGCAGCTATTTACTCATAACAGGACTTCCAACAAGACATCAAAGACTTTCTCTACTTAGAAAACACAAATTCCTGCCATAAAGAACAAAAACATAATGCAAGACCAGGATGGAAAACCTTCAGATCTCAGAAGGGCATTTCTCCAAGCCTCCCCATCTCATGAATTACTGTATTAGAGATTGCAACGATGGAAGTCTGTGAGACAAGACTCTTCCACTGGCACACCAGTACTATACAAAGATGCCTCTACAGAAACAGAGAGAGGGGTGTGGGCAGCAGGGCAAGACCTACACAACTGTTCTCTTCCTCGGTGCACTGGGCTGGATTCTGCATTACTTCATGCTCTCCTCCTCCAGAAGGGTTTTACAACTTGGTCTGCCCACACTTACTTGGTGAACCAGAGAAAGTGGTTCCAGATCTGAAAATGTCTCCAAGGGCTGTCAGTGTCACATAATTTACAAGGACACCGTACTAGCTACTATTAAAGACAGAATCGCACAGACACACGTTTCATTTACCTTAGTGCTCAGCTGGGAGGACCCCACTGGCACAGCCCTGCTACAAAGAGCAAACCTCCCTGAGAACTTTCGGCTTGAATCCATTATTCCCTTCCTTCCCATTCCTGCAAGCAGCGTGTGGCTTTGGTCGCTGGCCTCCAGGAATCATCAGATCGTCTCCCATCTTCCCATCTCTAACCTGCTTCTCAGACAGCAGCTGCTTTGCCAGGGACTTCCCAGGCTCTGGCTGCTTCTGGAAACCCCCCTTAAAAAAAAAAAGCAAGCTGTTATAACCAAAGGGAGTGGGGGAGAACACAGGGCACACAGAAGGACACTTCACACCTGCCTTGCTCTGCCTGTTCTCCTTCCACAGGAGGAGATCCAAAGGGAAAGCACTTCCCCAGCTCACACCAGGCAATAAAACAACCTCTCAAGAGTGGAATTTTGTGGACCCCACCAAGCCCTCAAATCACTTTTGGCAATTCTGCCCCTCACCTCAGCAATCACTGTACTGCCCAAAATCATGTTTCTCTCCATCCCATCCACTAGTTCTTTCACCCTTCCAACTCCTCCCTTCCCACCTAGGAGAGAAAACAAGCTCTGAGCTCACACAGCTGCACTAATAGGCAGGAGCTGCAATTATCAGGGGGTGACTACTTTCCTGATACTTTAGCACAAGATGCCCCCAAAGGATTTGTTGCTTAACACAGCAGGAGTGAAAGGGTTACGTTTAAAAGGGTGAAATGAAAGAAAGGGGGGGGGGAAACATCCCACAACTGAGGAATGTCAAACTGTCACAATGGCATCAACCGTTTCCTCAGCAAGTCTGAGACTCGGCGTGTGCAGAATCGCCGTGTCTGGGGAAAAAAAATAATCTGTCAGAGTAAATGGTTCCATCTTCAGAAAAGAGCTTGGAAGAGGTGCTTGGCACAGAGGCTTTAAATTGTTTTCTGCTGTTTCTAAACCCAGGCTCTCAGAAGAGATCAAAAGGCAACCCACCTTCCCTCGAGAACATCCTACCCCAACAGCCATGTCATGGTTTTGTAGCCTTTGACAGACGAATCTGCCTCTTCACAATCTCTCAGTCTCAGACACACCAATAAGTTTCCACTCCACGAGTGCTGTGGCTGTAGGCGGTGCAGTGTCACCCCCCACATTGGGATCAGAGCTGGAGCCCCACCATCACTGCAAATGACAGTCCAAGTCAGAATCCAACCTGTCTCAAATCTGGCCCAGGCTTCTGGCTGTGGGTCCCTCGGCTGTTACTCAACCAAAACAAACAGCAGAAATCACTGTTATCTGATCGCAATCAAGCTGAAGTTGCATAACGAGCAGGTAAACTTTTCCTTTCTTGCACCTCCTTCATTATAAAGGACCGAGCCATCCTCTACCCTGTTCCTTCCAGCTCCGGTACCCAAATCCTTTCCTCTGTGTTGCCTCTCTCAAACAGTTTTCTTCACTCTGGACTGTAAGACCATTTGGGGGTTTTCTCCCCGCTTCTGCCACTCGCAGGCATTCCTACTTGCCTTTCCTCTTTCAAAAAGTGCTGAATCCAATTCTTTTCCCTATTTACCATCATCTTACCAGCCTTCAACCTCAGCTTCATCCTCTGCCTTACAAATGCTCACTCTCCCTTTCTCCCTCCAGCTCGTAGATTTCAATCACTTTCATGTTATAACTCACCTGACCCTGAATGGGATACTTGGCTCCTCTCACCACTCTCCTTGTCCCAAATCAGGTCTCACACTCACCAGAAGTTCCCACACTTTTGACTTGCTCTTTTCTGTCCTCTGCCTTATCACCCCCTTAGCAATTCCCACCCTTCCAGCCACGACTTCTCCTTCCCACCTCCTCACCAGCCCCTTCCCATCAAACATGCCACCACCGTACAGGAGAGAATTTGATCCCGGATGGGGCATATTTATAACCCCAAATCTGTAATCACAAAGCAGCGGCCTCCACCAAACACAGAGCGGGGAACGCTAATCAGTTTTTCATAAGGAAACTGCAAACTGAGCTAAGGGAAACTCAGCAGTCTGGATTTACACACGGGGGAGTATCAGAATCGCTTTCATTTTGACTGAAAGAGTCATAACCCCGCATTTCACTGAGAGCTGAAACCAAACTAGAAACAGAGCACGTGTCAAAACCATACAAAACTACAACTTCTGCATGGTTTTGATGCAAAATAATCTAAGCAGGCTGGCAGCCTACAAATCCTAACGATTCTGTGGACAAATCTGGGGCAAGTTTAGAATTTGTAACGTAGTGTGTTACATGTCAGTTTAGGTTTCACTGTGAATATTTTTTAAGTGGAGCACTAGTGGGCTCCAAGCACAGCTCTCGGTGTTCCTTGCCAAAGCGAGAGCCAAACGAGCACAGCTGAGCTTGGAAACTGATTTCATCATTAACCGTTTTAAGGTCATGTCAATTCTAGGTCCCAACTGGTAGTCTTGGCACCCAAGAAGGTCCTACAGAAGGTGCTAACGTGTAAAGCCCCTGCAGCCCCCTATTCCCCAAACACATTCTCCACCGAGTACCTAAGATGGTCGTGGGCCTCCTCTCCCACCACGGTGAGACCTCGGCACCACCATGCACCCCACGGGAGGGGACTTCTCTGCCTGCTCCACCTGAGGCTTTACAGTGGGGAAGGCCATGAGGGACGGGGCAACCTCAAGATTTCATAGGGTTCTGCCTGGCGACCAGCCCGGCCGCCTCCAGCAGTCCGGGGCTCCGCCGGGCCCCCACCCGCTCCCCGGGCAGCGGCGAGAGAAAGAGGCGCAGGGCAGCGCTCAGAGACTCACAGTAAAGCAGGGCTATGGATCGCAGCAGCACGATGCGGGTCAGCCAGAAGGTGCCCGATGGCGGCGGTAGCGGTGGCCTGGCCCCACTGCCTGCCGGCCCCGCCGCAGCCCTCTCGGGGGCATCGGGGTGGGCGCCGCCACCGGCCGCCGCCGCCGCTCGTCTCTGCCTTAGCGCCGCGCTGGGCGCCGCCATGTCGGAGCCTGCAGCGAGCATGCGTGCGGCCCGCCCCCCGCCGCGCCGGGCCCTCGGGGCGGCCGCTGAGGCGAGGGTTACGGCGGCCGGAGTTTCTGTGGAAAAACGGCGTTTGTCCGGCTTGACCCTAGGGAGCAACCTTTGAAAAGCGGCGAAGAAGTACAAAGTTAAAAAA
>VXBJ01003286.1:218480-228976 GCA_013400055.1 Nycticryphes semicollaris | reverse complement strand
TTTGTTTGCTTGTTTGTTTAATCTTTTTCTCGCTCTTCGGGCGCCCGCGGAGGGGTGCGTGGCCCCTGCCGCTCCGCCCGGGCACATCTTCATTCTCGGGGCGACTCAGCCCCTCTTCGTCCCCCTTTATCCCCCCCTTCCCCCTTCCTCTCTCGCCGCCACCAATGCTCAACATGACCGAGGAGCACGACAAAGCGCTGGAGGCTCCGTGCAGCCCAGCGGGCACCACCAGCTCCATGTCACACGTGGACTCGGACTCCGACTCGCCGCTGTCCCCCACCGGCTCCGAGGGACTGGGCTGCGCCTCCGCACCCGCCCCGCGTCCGCCCGGCGCCGCTCCGCTGGGGGCCAAGGTGGACGCGGCCGAGGTGGACGAGCGGTTCCCTGCCTGCATCCGCGACGCCGTCTCGCAGGTGCTGAAGGGCTACGACTGGAGCCTGGTGCCCATGCCCGTCCGTGGCAACGGATCGCTCAAGGCCAAGCCGCACGTCAAGCGGCCCATGAACGCCTTCATGGTGTGGGCGCAGGCCGCCCGCAGGAAGCTGGCCGACCAGTACCCGCATCTGCACAACGCCGAGCTCAGCAAGACCCTGGGCAAGCTCTGGCGGTGAGTCCCGGGCAGCGCATCCCCCCGCGGGGTACCGTTCTGCGCCCCGCGTCTTCCTTCCGGGCCGCGCATCCCTCCGCGGAGCACCTATCCGCGCCCCGTCTTGCATCGTCGCTCCGGGCCGGCCATCCCTCCGCACCCCGCGTCTTCGCTCCGGGCCGCGCATCTCCCCGCGGGGCACTGCTCCACGCTTCGCGCCGGGCTGGGGGTGCGGGATCCGCAAGCAGACACTCCTCCTGCAGCGGGGTTGTACCGGCAGGACCCCCGTGGGCTGCGCGGGGAGGCGATGGGGGTTTTGCCTGGGGCTGCGCGGCTGGATCCCTCTTCCCACCACTTCTTAAAAATAGCTTTTTTTTTTTCTTTTAAATTTTTGTTTTTTCTTGTCCATCCGCACCCGCGGGGGATTCCTGAAGCGTTTCAATCTGTAGTGCAAAAATCCCCCCAGAGCCTGTCGACCCGCTGTGGAGGACATGCTGGACCCTGCTCCGAAAAAGCCCCCATTCAGGATTCTGGACGCCCACGGCCAAAGCCTGGGCACTGCCAGTGGGTCATGTCACGTGTGGATTTTCCCTGCTCCATCACTGAGCTGTGCAGCCCGGGCCCTTTCCTCTCCTGGCTGTGGTTTCCCATGTCCCTGTCCCCAGGAGACTGAGACTTTTTAAAATTACTTCTTTTATAATGGCTTTTTCTGAAAGTTTTTTTCCCTGCCCTTGTTTGCTTACTGCTTAACAAACTGATTTTTTAGCAGCTATTTTAATCTGATTTTTTATTTCCCTTCTTATCTGCCTGCTTGCATGTTCAACGCTGCCCACTGATGCAAACTTTTTTCCTGGGTGGCAAAAAAAAAAAAGCATGTTCTGCTTTCCAAGGCCCTGTGACGAGTCATGCATGGTATATTCGGCTGTGTCTGGCTGTACCAAACTTGCATCTTTCCTGTCCCCTTGGGCCAGCGATGCTCCCGCTGGGGTTTGTGACTCTCCCAAGAGTTTGCAAAGAGAGGTCTGGGCGGGGGAGAGTTTGGAAAGAAATAATCCCATTGCTGTTGCCTTCGTGGTTTGTTTCTTTGTAAGCACCAAACAAAGCTCAAAATGGGCAGCGGTGTTTGTTGCGGTGAGGGGATGGCATTTGTAGGACAAATATAGGAATAATATTTGGCAAAGGGATTTAAAATGGGCCAGGGGTGTGTGTTTTGCTGGGTTATTGGTATCTGTAGTGGTTGGGGTTTTTTCCCACATCTGTACTTGGAATTTTAAAACATTTTTGCAACAGAGTTTAGCTCTTTTTTGCCACAGCAAATTTATTTTGTGATTAACTTTTTAGTTGCTCAAATCAGTGTATGGTAAGTGGGGATATGTGAGTCTGAAAACTTATAGGACAAAGACATTAATTTTGGATTTTTTTTTTTCCCCTCCCTTCTCCTTATTAAAAATATATGTATATATATCCATCCAAAATCAGTTTGTTAAGTGAAAATGAGAAACGTCCTTTTGTGGAGGAAGCTGAGCGGCTGAGGGTCCAGCACAAAAAGGATCACCCGGATTATAAATACCAGCCACGGAGGAGGAAAAGCGTAAAAGCTGGGCAGAGCGACTCCGACTCCGGAGCCGAGCTCAGCCACCACGCGGGCACGCAGATCTACAAAGCAGATAGTGGGCTGGGAGGCATGGCCGAGTCCCACCATCACAGCGATCACACAGGTAAAGGACCCTCATGGGCAAGAAAAATATGCGGGTCTTGGGCGCTTTGGTTTGGGACGCGAACTCACTGGTGGGCACAGGCTCATCTGTTCCCTGAGTGAATATTGGTGGGGTTGGGACCATCCAAGAGCAGGAGTTGTTGCCCCAAGAGCTGTGGTTTTGTACCAGGTTGTGAACACGGTCATTGTTTTCTTTAGTAAATGTTTATTAGAGCTGACTGTGCCGTAAGAAATCCCCAAATCGCAGGGATCTTGGTTTCCCACGAGTACGGAGAATTAATTGCGAGCTAATAAGGGTTAATAAGCGGTTGGCCGTGCAAAGGGTGCCTGGGGGAGCAGGTCCTGGAGACGTGGCTTCCCCTCGAAGCTCCCCGCTTCTCGGCGGCGCTGCGAATTGGCACAGGGTGCGTGTTGACAGATTCCAGGAGGATTGCGAACGTCCTGCAGCTTCAGACGTGTCTGCGCTCTTGCCCAGCCTGGCTGGGGATCCCAGCCCCAGCCCGCTCTGCTGGGAAGGCTTCTCTGTCTCCAGGAGAGCCGGGCTGGCTCCAGGCTGCCTGTGGGGAGAGGACGAGTGGGTCTCTCCAAATCCATCCCCTGGTTCTGCTTCCCAGCAGAGAGGGAGTCTGTGCGTTGGAGAGATGCCCTGCTGTGTCCCAGCGTGACCCTGATGGACACAGCATGCTCCCTGTCTTCTCCCTGCTGCAGGTGGTTTAGCCCAGCCAAGGACGTGTCCTCCTGCCGCTCTGCCAGTCCTTGATGGCCACCATCAGCTACCTCTGACATGGGGCTGCAGATATCAATCCTCCTTCCCTTCTCGCAATAAGAGGGGGTGGAAACATGCTTTATTTTTTATCTTTGAAAGAGTTGGGTGCTTTGTGGCTACTCTTGTTAAAGGCTTGTTGTCTCTTTTACCCCAGGTCAGACCCATGGGCCACCCACCCCACCCACCACCCCCAAAACCGACCTCCACCATGGCAGCAAGCAGGAGATGAAGCACGAGGGCCGCCGCCTCGTGGAGAGCGGTCGCCAGAACATCGACTTCAGCAACGTGGACATCTCAGAGCTGAGCAGCGAGGTCATCAACAACATGGAGACCTTTGATGTCCATGAGTTTGACCAGTATCTGCCACTCAATGGCCACGCTGCCATGCCAGCTGACCATGGCCCCAACGCTGCCGCTGGCTCCTATGGCGCGTCCTACTCCCACTCGGCCACAGGCACCGGTGGGACCAACCAGGTCTGGACTCACAAAAGCCCGGCCTCGGCATCGCCGTCGTCTGCTGACTCGGGCCAGCAAAGGCCACACATCAAAACGGAGCAGCTGAGCCCCAGCCACTACAGCGACCAGTCCCACGGCTCCCCCGCACACTCCGACTACGGCTCCTACAGCGCCCAGGCTTGTGCCACCACCGCCTCCACTGCCACGGCTGCCGCCTCCTTCTCCAGCTCCCAGTGTGACTACACGGACCTCCAGAGCTCCAACTACTACAACCCCTACCCTGGCTACCCCTCCAGCATTTACCAGTATCCCTATTTCCACTCCTCCCGCCGACCCTACGCGACGCCCATCCTCAATGGCTTGTCCATCCCGCCGGCCCACAGCCCCACCGCTAACTGGGACCAGCCGGTATATACAACCCTGACGAGGCCTTAAAGGATGTGTGGAGCCCCCGAGGGCTTCCCCAACGTATGCACTAATGAAGGAATGAAGGCGAAGAGTGTGGAGTGCCGCGATAGTTTCAGAAGTGCCTCCTGAGCCACTGGGAACTCTGCTCGTTGCGACTGGATGTCCCCTTGCTTCAAAACTCTCCAAAAGGACAGAGCTCTATTTTTCTTTAATGAATACAATTTAAAATAAAAAAAAAAAAATTAAAAAATAATTAAAAANGGAGGGGGGGGGGCAGAAAAAAAATCATCTGTTTGAGACTTTAAGGGTCTATTGCAATGTGAGGAACGGACCAACCTTGAGGGCAAGAACTCACTCGGACCAACGTGGATGAACCCTGAAAACCCGGCTATTCCGTGAAACCATCTCGTGGGAACAAACGAGTCTGGTGGGACCAACCAATTAAATGTCTGAAGTGTTTGTTTGGGGTTTTTTTTTGTTTTGTTTTTTTTTTTGTTTGTTTCATTTTAGTCGAGAGTTCTTCTAAGCAAGGTTTGGCTGTAATTAACATTTTGTTTTGTTTTTTGGAAGCTTAAAGTGGTTTTTCTTTTGTGTTTTTTTTTTTTTTTAAATCTGTTAAATATGTATTTATGTTCTGTATTATTTTGTCTTTTAATTAATGAAGTAATTTTGTGCAAAAAGTAGAATTTTAAAAGATTTTAAAGATGGGGTGGGGAGGGAGCATAAAAATAGTGGAGATGATACAATAAAATGGTGTTATGAGTCTATAGATTTCCGTTGGGTTTTGGATCTTTTTCGTTTTGAACCGCTGCAGCAGTTGAGTTTGAGAGAGGGACTGAACGAATCTGCCCATCGCAGCCCTGGTCACCAACAGGGAACTCAAAGGGGAATGTACAATAATGAGGGTGGGAGGTGTGGGTGGGGGAAGTTACTAATTATATTGGGAGGCTAAAATGATTGCAAAAAAGAGCAGGCAATTTTATTTTTATTTTTTTTTACCAACTACCCGCTTTGGGGAGTTAAAATTTGGATTTAAGGCATTGCAGAGTCTCTGTACGCTTTCAGAACCAGGACTACTTTATAGGAAGATGTAATTTAATGAGAAAATGACCAACTTCTGCTTTAATTTTGGCTTCTAGGGACCAGATATCATCCATCAAGCTGTGAAACTAAAATCTTCTCCACTAAAAAAAAATTTAGGTACTTAGTTTTAGACTAATATTTCATTGATATATTTCTACTTCTTCCATTGTATGCTGAGCATATAATAACCGTCTATTTTATGGTAACTTGTGCCTTTAAAACCTTTGTAAATCTAAAAACACATTTCAGAGGTTATCATCTTTTTACCTTTTCTACGTTTCCTACTCTTTTTCTAAAAATATTTTTTGCATATTTCCTTTTGGGGACGTGGGGGTGGGGAAAAGATACAGAAAACTCATTTTTAAGCAATCTATTTTTCTGTATAAAGTTTGAAAGACTTTGGCTGTTACTTATCTGTTCTCGTCACTAGCTTCTGACTAAGCAATGCTAACTTTTGTACAGATCAATTTGATAAAATTAAAAATTGCTTTTTATCAAGTATGTGTTATGTTTTCTTTCTGCTCGAGTCTATTTCTGTGCTGAGAAGAAACATGGAGAGCAACTTTGAAGGAGACGAGAGATTCGGAATAAAATATTTCCACCAAGGTTTTCTGTTCTCCCAATGCCTTGGGGTTTATTGGTGTTTTTTGCCTTACTATGAGATTGCTTTAAATTTTTTTTTTTTACTGTTCTTTGAGAAGTGTATTTCCACATCCGTAATCCTAAGGATTTCATAGATTTCACTGAGGCTGCTCACACGAGTGGGGGTTTGCGGGGTCAAACTTACGTGCTTTTAGACCAAATTCATTTTATTCTGTACAGCACGTAGGAATTTTACAGTAACAAATTCTGTTTTCTGGTTGGTGAGCCCTTGTAAATACCTCTTAATTATGATATCAACAAAATTATATGTTGCATGTAGTGGCTGCTTTTTTTTTTTTTTTAAATACAGTTATTAAAATAGTTACATTTGTTACTTTTTTCCATTTTTATTTATTTATTTTTCTTATATAAACTAAGTTGCAGTTTGGCTTCACCCCTTCAACACAAACCAGGGCAAGATTTTTTTTCAGGCTGGGCCCTAATTGGGAGGAAAGGGTTGGGATTAGGGAAATTCAGCCGCCCCAGCCTGAGAGACGCGCTCGGGGCTTGGTTTGCAGAGCAGCGCTGTGGAAAATGTTTTAACATGAGGCAAATAAATGTGATGACAATTAATGAAGCTCAAGAACATTAACAAAATCTGAACAACGGAGTCCCATAGCAAATTTTGCTGTTCACAGTATCTGCCAAGAGCTATCTTGCCAGAGTGTCTGTAACTGGACACCATTTTCTCTGCTCTCATTTACAAAACTGCTGGCAAAAGGACTTTATTACGGTATAAGCCAAAGCTGCAGAATAACTTTCAGAGGAGTCTTTCTTTCCTCCTTTCTCCTCCCGCCAGTTACAATGCAAGTTTCAAGTCTTAATCCAAACTCCTACTTGAAAAATAGATGTGTTTTGGCTTTACCTGGTCTGTGTGTTGAGGTAGGACTCCCCCTCTAAAGTCTGGCTTTGGGGGGAAAAAAAGGATAAGATGGGAATATAAGCGCTTATTCTTTACTTTCTTGGTGTTTCATGGCAAAGCTTTCACTGATCTGTGGATTAATCTTTAAAGCAGAGTTAAAACATCTGTATGCAATGGTACTGTCAGTCATTCAATATAGTGAAATTAAGAGTTGTACCCCCACTCCGTGGCTGGTGAGGACACCATGGAGTGTGGCCCAGCAGCTTGGGGAACATTACGGAACTCATCCCTCTCTCCTTTTGTTTTTTCTTTTCCCAGTTTATCATACCAGTGCGGGGTGACACCCAGCAAGCACGGCGTCCTTGGTACGGCCGGGTGTGTTTTTGGGGGGAGATGTTCTCTCCTGCTGCGGGAACCCTGGGCAGCTGTGGGGCCCCAGCACCAACCTTGCGACCACACTGAGGAAATGCACATCCAAAATACGCAGGTTTTGGCCACACTTTTTTTTGCTTTCCGTAAGCTTTGCAAAATCAAGTTAGCTTTTACTAATATTTGCAGAAGGAGAAATGCTATAGATCTCTACCATTCAGTGGGTCCAAGCAATAATGTGGGCCCTGGAGACCCCTCTGCAGCTTCTGGAAGCGGCTCCCGTTTGAATAGAATGCTGACATTGAGCTTTTTTTGGCATTCTGCAGAGCAGGGGATACTCGCTCCACGTTTGCTGTCGAGTAAAATTCAAAGACTTCATAAAATGGATACTCAGGAAGGTGACAGGCAGGTAAAATGCACTGGTCAGAATAATCCCAGTGACTGAGGCTTTCTAAGAGCATCAGAATTTTATTCCCCTTGTTTAGATTTACCCTTAAACGTACCAGTCTTCTGTTTCATTTCCCTGGGAGAAAACCACTGACTGGGGGCAGAGTTTATACTCAGAGAAGAGCGTTTTGATTTGAAATTCATGCTGCTTGTATAAATGCATTTTCATGCGTTGTCCTTTTCCCCCATTTTATGTAGATATCGACTATAAAAAGAGGAGTGATTTTCCATGAGCCGAGCGTCCTCCTGGTGTGAATGGCAGCATTGTGTGTCCCCAGCTCGGCTCTGGTGGCTCTTGTGTTGGCGTGAATCTGGAATGTCTCTGCAGAAGTCAATGAGATCAGGTGAAACCAAGACCGGCTTTTGACCCCTGGCTGTCAACATGAAAGAGTTCTCAAGATAATTGCAGGCATACACAAGCAGCAAAAGTTCCTCTTTCTTTTTTTTTTTTTTTTTCATTTTTGGTGCAGCGAATAATGAATGTTGCTATTTATCTGAATTGCTCAGAAGGTACTGTTTAGTAAGAAAGAGGAAATTAATTTTATAGACCGTATCCACATTCCTTCTGCGTGGTGGAAAAAGAAAAAGTCCCTTCCCATCCTCCTTATTATAATTTTTCCTGGAATTATATCAACTTTTGTTACACATTTTTTACAGTTGGGTATTAAGTTTATGGCAAAGAAATTCTTAAATGGCGCATCTACAAGGGTGTTCAGTTTTAATGAACTTCCCTGCCAGTATATTCTTGCTCCTTGTCTACAGACTGACCTCCCTGGGACGTCTGGCTTTTGCAGCTGGGCTCACTCTGCTACGAGCCACGGGGCCATGGGCCAGCCCTGCAGAGGGACCTCCCCAGCCCTTCCCACGCAGGACCTTCTCCCCACAGGATCCTCAGGGATCTGAACACAGGATTTTGGACAGCCTTTGCAGGCTGCTTCTCGAAGCATCCGCCATGGGGGTGTGTGACCTCACCCGGCATCTCCAGTTGGATGCAGGAAGAGTGGAGACGTGTGGCTGCCCCCTCCCTCTGCCACGTTTATCCTCCCATGGCCAAGGCCAGGCACTCGCAGCCCCTGGCTACGCATTGCCTGTGATCTGGAGGCAAAATGAAAAGTATATATAAAACAGAAGTAACTAGAGACGTGAGTGCTGTTTGGACTATGTGGTATTTAAGAGCCAGGAGGGCAACAAAAGCCATTGTCAGGTGATCTGTGGCTGGTGAGCCAGGTGGAGCAGAGCTATGCTGCCATGCAAAGCCAGAGAGATTTTGGGAGCCAGAGCAGCGGTGTGTGAGCCCACAGGAAGGCTTGGTCGCCACAGAAGCTGCTGGGACGAGGCTGGTGAGTTGAGGAGATGCCACAATGAACACAGCATGGCACAGTCCCAGTCCCTAGGGAGACTGGATGAATCCCAACCCTGGGGGAAGACTTTAAGGAAACTCTGATATTGCTCTATTTTCAGCTTTCAAGGTTGGGCCCAATTGACTGAGGGTTCTTTTGAGTTTGAAGGCAAATTCGTAAGCATGAATTCCCCAGCAGAATGGCTCTGAACTCCATTTCTGGGGACTGGGAGTGAAAGCAAGGAGTTTCACATCAGCTCCTGACTGCTCTGTGAGTGACGGATGGAGGAACCCCACCTCCCAGGAGAAACAATGCCCCCCACCATTGCCCGGCTCTTCCTTGGAGACCCTGCAGAGGCTCCCCAAGGTTTTTGAGGTGGACATCCTAGTTAACAAAGAGAGGGTAGTTACACATGGCCATGGGAGCCAGGAAGACCTGGTACAGTCCCTATCCCATCTCCTCCTCCACCACCCAGCTGAGCTGGAGTGGTGTCATTTTAAGTTCACTTTACGCGTGTTATACACAGGAATTAAGGATGGCACCAAGTGGCAAATGATGAGGCTTGGGGAGGGGAAGCCATATCCCAAATGAGTCAGCAGGAACTAAAAATAGTCCCCCAGAGCCCAAACCACAGAAAATCACGCTTATTATAACTTGCTTCATTCTCTTGCCATCCTGCCTCCCCAGTCAGTGCTGGAGCTGCAGAAGCTGCAGGGCAATCCCTGCTGGCATGATGAGATGCGGTGAGATGTGATGTGATGTGATGCAGGGGCTGCTCCCTGATGGCAAGCATGGGTTTTTGGGAATGCCAGCCCTTTGCTCAGCCCAGGTGGGTGATGGTGAGTCTCAGGCCAAGGGGCTTCTGTCCCAGAGTATTTGCAGAGAAGTGCAAGTTTCCGTAGCAGGGCTAGGAGTGGTGGCAGGTTTTGGGGCTTAGGTGGAAATGAGCTTATTTTTTTGCAGACTCTCATTGCACAAGAAGGGAAACGGCAGGCAACGTCTTTCCATAAAGCCACAGTGTTTGCACTAAAAAAATACCAGTTTCAACAGGACTCGGAAAACAAACTGACCCGAGGCTTCTGCTGCAACTTGCCTGTGGTGCTGCTGGCAGGAGAACCACTGCGGTGGCACAGGAGTCACCAGTGAGGCAACCAATTGCCACCAGCACGGGGTCTCTTGCTCAGAACTGGTTTGGCACTTGGATAAAAGACTGTGGGTGCTGCTGAAAGTGGGGCTCTGCTCTCCCCGTGCTTGAAAGAGCCGCCTGTGTTCCTGCTGACCCCTATTAAGCTGCTCCCGTATGGCTGCAGAGCTCAGCCATGCACAGTGTGTCACTGGCTTAACTGGAGTGTTGGTTTTGACCTGATTTAGTGAAGCCCATGCAAAAAAAAGCCAGTTGGACACACTTATTCAGGTCTAAAAGCTGACTTCTTTCAGTCTATCTTAAACCAATTAGGAATGAAAAACAAGCCGCTCCTAATCCAAAATAAGAGAGTGTCCCTCTTTGCCTCTGCTGCCCGCTCCCAGGGCTGTGTTGGTTTAGGGAAAGTGGTGGGACGCTGTCGGTGCGGGTGGGAAAGCGCCACCCGGGTAGGGACACCAGCGCCCACACCTCTGTCCCACTGCGGCTCCGCAGCCCGGCCGCCCTCGCCGCCGCGCTGGCATCGGTTCCTGCTCCCTGTATTTGTTTGTGGATGTGTGTGCGGGCAATATTGTGACTGTCAGAGACGTGATATTAAAACATTTACCCAAAATACCTCTGCCTGCCTTTCTCCTCCCCTTGCTCGTCCCCCCTCCTCCTCCTTCCCTTTATTTTTTTT
>VXBJ01003286.1:150823-218462 GCA_013400055.1 Nycticryphes semicollaris | reverse complement strand
TTTTTGTGTGTGTGTGTGTGTGTCTAAATCCCCAATGTAGTGATGGAGGTCTTCACCCAGGAAAGGGTTAAGCGTTTTGAAAGGTCTTGTTTGAGGTAGAGTGAATTTTAACCACCACACACATAACGAATGCGAAGCAGCCTGAATTGCTGGTGAGGAGCCAAGAGCACAAGAGAGGAGCTGCTGAATTTTAATGATTCATTATTGCATGGAAGGCCTTTGTCTTCCTTTATCCGGTGCACAATAAAAGAATTAATTGGACAGAAAATGGCAGGGCAAAGAACTGACAAGTCATTAAGGGGCTCTGAATGGCTGATTAGGTGCACATTGGGGGTGGAATTTCAACTGCACTGTTTCAGCAAGGGCTCCGGAATAATAATGGCATGGCACAGTTTATATTTTGTATGCAGTACCAGAAAGGCCTTTATGTCGGCATTGTGGTGCTATTTATTATGCTGTCTATTTAGCCATTGTTGGCATTGTGTTTGCAATAAGAATGCACAAACAAAGTTGGGATTCTATTTATTTATTTATTTATTTATTTATTTAAAACTTCACGAAGGCAAAAAATAATTGGGAATCAGAATCTCGCTCCACGGATCGTTTTATTAATTTTCGTGTGTGTGTCCAGAAACGGCAGTAAAAATTTAGACTTGTGAGGAGTAGTTTCCTTTAGTAAAAAGGCAAAAGAACTAATAAATGTCTCCCACTTCCCCGCCCTTCCCAAAGAGCCGCTGTTCAGGGAAACCTCGTGCAGCTGGTGGAGCCCCGGCGGGCGATGGGGCGCTGACCACTTCCACACCCCGACGCCGGGAGGATGCGAGCTCAGGGAAAAGCAGCCAACTGGAATTATCGGTAGCTAGGAAGTTCATTGAACATCTCACACATGGATCCTTTGAGGAGGCTGTTGCCAAAGTTTCGTTGTTTTTGTTGATGTTAAGCAGTCGCCTGTGAGTTATAATAAAAACCACACACACACACAGAAGGGAAAGAAAGAATAAATAAAAAAAAAAACCCAACATGTTGGTAGGTGTGATTTTGAGGAGGAATGCACTTTTTCTTTTAAGAGGATAAGAAATAGGAATCTCTACTGTAGAGAGCTGGTTGAAATTTTCAGGGGAAAGAAGGAAACTTTACTGTAAATACAGCTTTTTCTTTTTGTTTTTTTCCCTTGCGAGTGATTCTTTACAGCCTGATGAAAATAAAAAAGCTGTTGCCTTCATGTAATATAGAGATTTTCACAGGATAAAGGCTACATTTTAAATTTTCCTCAAAAGCTCACAGAGGCTAACTTCATTTCTGACAACCTCCTTCCTGTCCTCAGGATGCTGCCCCACCTCGCTGCTGTTTGGTAACTGAATGCGAGACGTCCTCCGCTTTCCCAATACCAAGCCTCCCAAATCCCCGCCTGCTTGGGTACTGGGCGCTGTGCTCCTGCATTCTCGCTGCTGGCTGGGGAGCTATGTGGTGCCATGGATGAACTCCAGATTTACAAGAAACAGAGAAGCTAAAAGCTGCTGAGTGCTGATGCACCTCGTCTGGCTTGCTCCTGCCTGAATCCTGCTGATTTTTTCTGTGAGAGCTGGGATGAACTAGTCCCATCTCATGTGGGCAGCATGGGGTTGCCAGATCTACCTCTGCATCCTGAGCCTGACCCTGTCTTTCTCCTTCCACTCCAGGAACCCAGGTTGGGGAGATTTTAGCACCACTTCCATTGCCGCTGCCCCATTGGGAATAGCTCACACACACACCATCCTTCAGAAAACGACCCCTTCAGTCCTGGCTGGAGGAAACATCACGGACAGTTTGGTTTTCTCCTCCTCTTTGGTCCCTGATTTTCCTGTCCTGGAGGGCTAGGATACAGAACGAGTTTCATCCCTGACATGATGTGGGGCAGAGCAGGCTGGAGCTGCTCACCCGGCACTGGAGCAAGACTCAGGGAGAGAAGGAAAAGGGACCTCTCCACTGGTGACACCAAGGTGTCCCACAAAGCCCTTTGCAGGGGGAGGCTGCAGAGAGAAAGCAGGCTCTGCAACCACCCATTTGCAGATAAATCCCCCCAAAGAGCTGCCCAAATTGATGTCCCCCCCTCCGACATCCCACGCATCCACTCACGACCTGACCCTTTCTCACGCTTCTCTTTTGTTGTTTTTTTCTTTTCTTTTCTTTTCTTTTTTTTTTTGGGGTACTCTGGGTTAATAATGGGTTAACAATATATATATAAATTTGAAAACGTGAGAGGGGATTTGGGTGTCAGGGAGATGGATGAGCTGCAATCTGAAACTTTTTAGGTAAGAATAAGTGAAAAGGAAAATGGGGTTATTACAAAAAATGCCGTTCTCTGTAGAATACAGCCCCCCTGTAATAATATTTTAAGAGGTAGTTAGTGGCACTCTTCATTCAGGAAAGTAAAGGTATGCATGTCAAACAAAAATAAAATAAAATAATAATAAAAAAGAGGTGGTAAGGAAGCTGGTTCCACTGGAAATTGTAATGTTCCTCCTGAGACTTCAGCTTCTTAACACTGTGAAAGGAGAAAAAAAAATATACTGCCATTTGCACTCCTCTGTTCACACTGCAGCTGGGAAGGAGGCAAAGGGAAAAGCTGTTGTTAGTGACAAGGGGTGCATCGGCTGGAAAGTGCTGGGGCCTGCTGAGCTGGGACATGCCACCACCACTTGCTGTGCCACCAAGGATGACTCTCACTGCAATTATCTTGGCATCTTGGCCCCTGGAGCTGAGCCGTGAGTCACCCACACGCTATTCAAGACCAGCGAGTCACTTCTTCCTGCAAACATCCCCTTTTTCCTAACAAGGAGGATTTAATGCAACCCCTGATGAGACCCTCTGCAGGTGGGCAGCAATTTCCCAGGCTGTGGAGATCTCCCAGTGCTTGTTCCTGCCCCTCTGAAGCTCTCACTGCCCCAGGGACACCTGAACCCCAAAAGGTCAGTTAGCTTTGAGAGCCTATCCTGGTCACCAGATGGAAATGAGGATAAAGCTGGACCCAAACGGACAAAAGTTGGGCAGGTATCCAGATATTCTCAACATTTGGGAGAAATCAGATCTGCAGAGGAGGAGCTTGGAGCGGTCAGAACAAAGTCAGGTGAGAGCTTCAGAGCCAGATTCTGACTATCCCTTAAGAGCTGTGTGTTCAAGCCCTAGAATGGTTGGATGAAATCCATGCCTGGTGATGGGATACAGAGAAGTTAAAAACATATCTAAAACACTTAACAAAATTCCCAGATGGAAGAAAGTTTATTTTTTTAATGAAAATAACTTAACAAAACATCCGAGTAGTCAATGTTTGTGTTCTATTTCTGGGAACGCAGGAAAGATCCTCCAAAACCCCCCAGAAAAAAAGAAATGCTAAAATAATTAGCCTCAAACTACATAGACATTCAGATCTGCTTGGAAGAAAGAGGGAAGCTGGAAATGCCTGCACTGAAAGAGAGCAAAGGTCTGTCTCAGGAGTCTCCTGCAAAGGCACGTGTAGTTTTGGGATGCAGGAGCAAATAAAAAAACCCAAAAACCTCAAACCAGGGAAACAGATAGGGCTTGCATAAAATAGCCCTTCCCCTGGTCTCTGCCAGCCTCTGGCAATGAGCAATTGCTGTGAGAAACTTGCATTGCCTCAACGCTATGCCTAGAAGTTCAATATTTTCCCTGCAATTGTCTAACCCTCTTTTGAACCCAGCTCTGCTCTTGCCCTCTGCCTGTGGCAGAGCTCTGTGGGCTGAACTGTTTGCTCTGAAAAAAAGGAAGAAGTTTCTTTTTATCTAATTTCAGCTTTCAGTCCAATTACTGTATGATGAGACCCACCAGGTAATGGCAAGAATAATCTTTCCCCTTCTCCTTTCCCCATTTGGTGCTTCACTGCTTATAACAAAAGACCTCAGTCTGGGATGGAAAGAGCCAGTCAGAAGCAAGTAACATATTTCAGCTCCAAATCTAAAGTATCCAACTTGGGCAGAATTTTGTCCCCATTTCTGACTCCATGTTGGGACCCTATACTCTCCTGGCACTGATGCTGGTGGCAGTTGTCTCATCCCAGTGTGAAAAACGGACTTTAAACCCGCTTTAAAAGTCAGAGTTTCCTGGTTTGTGAGCAATAAATCCTGCTTTTGGGGCCATGCCATCCAAGTAACAAATTTCTAGATCTCTGGGAAAATACACTCTAGGTATTTTCAAAGTAGACAAAGTAGAAAAGGCTGTAGCATTGCTTGGAATGACATTTGTGTCTCAGATGGTGAAGCTGCCCGGACAGGACAGTTGTACACATGCCTGTGAGAAGATAGGAAGGGCAGACCTGATGGAACAGACAGAGCTTTCTTCAAGAAAGGCAGGCAGAGCTGGGGATGGATGGCCACCAGAGACCGGGACAGTCGGATCCCAAACTAGGTGATGTCTCCTCATCCTGTGCAGGCTCAGGGCAACCCGGCTCACCTGGGAATTGCCATTTTGGGAGACTGAGGCTCGGGGTGAAGGTGATGGTCACCCATCCCCTCCCACGGGGAAGGCTGAGTTCCCCTATGACCCATCTCCCTTGGGCTCCTGGTATTTCCTGAGGTTTCAGGGCCACCCAGCCCAAACCCTAGGACACAGTTTTTGAGCCCTAAATGGCTCAAATGACATATTTTGGATATTCCTTTTTGCCTAATTATAGGGATTTATTTTTATTACCACTATGGGCTTGTTCCAAAACCCAGTCAGCTCAGCAGAAGGCTTTCACAGGCTTTTGGATCTGACCTAGGCACTTGGTGTAGTCTTTCCTATAACAAATTATCCATTATTTACTGGTTCTCATTTAATTATTAAACAGAAGCTGCTGATATTAAGCTTCCGGGTATCTTGGAATCAAGGACAAGACCCCCGTTGCCTTCAGGAGGTCCCTGTATTTCACTCCGGCTCCTGACACCGCAGTGAGTTCACAACCTGTGGAAAATGGATCCATGTTTTTATGTTACAGGTCCAGTCCACTGTGTTTGGAGCCAAATAGTCCTCAAAGTCAGACATACCGGATTGGACTTTGGCCAGCGTTTCTGCAGCCCAGCCACAACTGAGAGGTTAGTGCACTTCTGCGTACAACATCTGCTTTACCTTCTTGGGAACGGTACTTGCCGCGCCTCTAATCGCCTCAAACATCGTTGCTAAACATGGGGATTAGGAAGGATTTGAGGCATCTGCTCCCTTGTGATCTGAGCTTCAGCTCTCTCAGGGTGTTTCAGGAAGGTGAGAAACTCTGCTGCTTTCACCTTGGTTAAAACCCTTGAAAACCCTTGAATATTCTTGAAAAGTGCAGGAAATGAAGATATTACTTGTCTTACTATTCTTACGGAAGTTTTTCTGGCTTGAGGCACGTCTCATGTGGCACCCAGGAGGAGAGTAGAAAGAGGACCCCACTGAATATGGAAGGATGGTGATTAGGAAGCTGAAACATTTTAATTAATTTAACATCTTTGAGTTTTGCCATGGGCTTCATTGTAGACTGCATGATCTCTGGAAACGGAAAAAAAAAATTGCTTTTGATGTGTATTGACCTATGTCTATCATGCCGTGGGCTCTCCCAGGCTCAGGAATTCTCTTTTCTCCCTGGTCCTAGAGCAGTGCACATAGGGGTGATTGCCCTGTGATTTCCCCTATTGCCATGGTGTGCACAGAGAGAAAAATTCCTACATCTCTGTCTTCGTGGCAGGTCATCTGATGTTGTCTGCATTCAGATGGGCACTGATTTGAGCTGGACTTGCTGAATTACGAGGGGTGGGATGTGAACTGCTGCCACACAGGCTGACGGTAACTGAACGTAGCACATTTTCCAAGACTGAAAATAAGCTGAAAAACTTCTGACTGAAGTGCTGACTTGCTCTTTGAATTGAATGCTTGACTATCCTCTGTAGGAAGAAGCGTTCGTACACAGGGATTTCCAAAGTAACCAAGTCCTGGAGTAAAATCTTCACCCTCAGGACACCTGTCCCTCCCCTTAGAAATGTAATTCAGTGCCACTTCTGTAGGTGTAAAGCTCTATAGCGGCAGTTAATATATGCATACTTCTGGGTTCCCTCATTACCATTTCAGTTGGCTCGTTTACATAATAACACAGAACAGAAGATCATTTGCATAAAATTAAAAAAAAAATCAAATAACTGAACGTTGCTTTTATTTTGAAAGGCGCAGAGAATGAGCCTGTGAAGTTATTTATATCCTCGAAAGTACCAAGGAGGCTAATCGGCAGGGAACCGTGCTTTCTGCACAGAATAGGACTTGACCACTTCAATTTATTCATAAAATATTAACTCACTTAGTGGAAGAGTTTTTTAAGCAGCTGGGTTGGAGCTGACAGGAAATCCCCTCCCAGCTGCAGCAGGATCAGCGTGACTCGGAGCCAGACAAAAGTAAATTCCCCCGGCTCCGATCCCGCGCAGCACCTGAAGGGGCTGGGGAACCAGGGGTCCACTCCTTGGATACTGTCAGCATGATAGAAATTCGCCATTCCCTTCCAGCCCTTCTGCCTAATGGTCATTTACCTAATTGGGGGGTTTTACAACCGCCCTCTCCCTGGTGATAGGATGCTCAGGGCACCTTCATCTACAACCAAGAGCAAAGCTTCCCAGGTTCAATGTTGTGTCCTGGTTTCTGCTGCGCCTCCCAAGTCCCATGGTCAAATGTTCCCCTTGGACATCCCATCTGATGAGTCAACATTGCTATTGGTGTCACAACAGCAATTTGGTTGTGCAGCGAACGGAGTCACCACCACCAGAATACACCAGGGGCAGGGAAAGCAGCATGCCAGGATTCCACATACGTGGTGATGTGGGCAATGTGGGGGAAATGTGAGACTGAGTAGTAAAACATGTACTGGTTTGGTATTCAAGGCATGTGCAAAATGGCCATATTTGCATGAGAAAGGTTTGTTGGGAGAAATTCTGGGCCAAATCCGATTTTCATTTATAAGCCTCCAAACATGCAGCATCTTTCCTGACACCAGGAATGTTACTTCAGATTTGCACAAGGCTAATGGCAGTTGAACCTGACCCAAGAGTACTCAGAGCCTATGAAACACCGAGATCTTTATAACAGCAACTCCTGGCAAAACCATCACCAAAATTAAACTATAACCTCCTGCAACAAGCTGGCCTCCACATTTTTAACAATGGTGCAAATCCTTCTGTAGATTACTGGGGCGAGCAACGCTGCGCTTGGCAAGTTCACGCAGCGCAGATGGCCTCAAGGTTGGAAACATGACCCTGAACTACCTCCTCTATCTGTTCTTTGGAGACTGGCTCTGGACTGTGGGATCACTGGGGCAGAGGGACAATGGGACAATGTTTGTGCCAGGACATCCCTGTCCCACAGCATGATGCTCTGAAACAAAGTCCTAGCACAAGCATGTGAGTAGCTGCCCTCAACCCCCCCGGTACGCCAAAATGAATATGCATTGTTGGGCATGGGTGTGGTGGGTTTCAGCACATTGAGCCTGCCAGACTTGGACTTTTGCCCCAAATATTCACATGGCCTTAATAATTTTGTTCCCCTTTTCTCATACTTCTCCATGCCCTCACCAGGGCTGCAGTGGCTCCTCTGTGCTGCCGACAACACAAGATTGTCCACATGCCCAGCTCCATGTGCCCACCCCAGCTAGGTGTCTCTGGGCTGAACCCTTGTTCACAAGGAGACACCTTCTACTGTTCCATGGAAAATCCCCCAGCAGAGCTGGAGTGGGAAGGAAGAGAAGTCCTGCATGGTCCCATTGCAGGTCCTTCACCAGGAGCAAGATTTGGGAGGGCAAGATCTCCTCTCTTGAACTCCCTGCCCTGCAAACCATGTATGCCCACCAAAAACCTCAGCTTGCAGATCTTTCACTTTTGTGCTTAGTCCAGAGCCCCGATGGTAGATCACAGCAATGGGTGACACCCTGAAATCCTGCTCTCAGAAGCCTGGAGGAGCATGCGCAGGCAAAATGATCCACAGCTTTAGGATGGGCTCAGTCCTGACATCCTGCTCCTCTTCCAGGTATCTGCTCCTCCTGAGGCAGCAGAAGACTGCAGAGTGAGCTGGGGCTGGCAATGAGGCACTCGATAAAAAGAGATGTGATGCTCCTGAATGTCCTACACACATTGTTCATGCAGAGAAAATAAGGCCCCGGCTATTTGTGAGGTTTCCTTGGGTCCTATGCTGAATATTCAGAAGGAAAAAGCTTTGACTTCACCAATTGCACTGGGATCCCTGTGAGAGACTCCCATTAGCACCTAGCAAGGGTGTCCCCTGTGCTGGTATGTGCTGGATGGGTCTTCTCCAGGTTCCTCCATTCCAGACACAAATTGAGCCGGGGGAATCCACATCAGAATTTCACAGCTCACTGTTTTAATAAATGTCTGGAAGACGCAGAGTGAAATTGAGTTAGGACCTTTCCAATACACTAATATTTTGGAACACATGGATCATGCATATGGGAATAGTCCTGGCCCAGAAAGCATGGGTAAGACCCAAATAGCTCAAAGAGATGGCTCTCTGAAGGCTGCTTAGAAGCTGCATTCAATAAAGGGCGATCCCTTGGAGCTGAGGAAACAGGACAACCAGCCTGCTGAGACCCCTGCCTTGCTGCGGAGGATTTCAAGGCCATTGATGAGTGCTGTTCCATGATACAGGACAGATGCTCTGCCCGCTAATAATGAGAAAAATAGCTAGAAACACTGTTAATTGCCAAAATCTAAACTTGCTTCTGTGGTTTGCAACCCTCGCTTCAGCAGAGGCTGCAGATGACACAAACTCCCCTTTGCTTTGCACATGCAGCCTGGCCACGAAAAGAAAAGCGATGTGTTCGTAAGGCACCTGGCTCAAACCCCTGAAGCAACACAGTGGGGAAGAGCCTGCCCGAGGGTCAGAATTTTATTGCAAAGGGCTGAAGATTTGGCCAAGTACCCTGTGTGCTCCCTGGGCTCTGCACGGCGGCCCCGGAGAGGCGTAGCTGGGCTCTGAGCATCGCCCTCTGCACGCCTGGCTCTGGGAACCTGCTCCTGATTTGCAAGGGAAATCATGGGTAAATAATCCTCATTACCCAGGAAGGCTGCCCCCTTCCAGATCAAGTTCACTTGTTATTCTGATCAGCCGATAAGCCTCATTTGCATAATTTTTTCTTTCTTCTACACTCCAGCCTCTCTAGCATGGTTAGAACGGCGTTTTATTACTCTTATTAATGTTATTACTCTGTGTGATCACCCCGATTGAAGGGTTTGTGAATGCCTTCATGCCTGTTGGGGTCTGCAGGTGGCCGTGGGTGGGCTGGGGGCTTTCAGAGCTGGGGTGGGGGGGCTGTGCTTTTGCTCCCCCTCGGTGATTCCTGCAAACCCTTCACTCCGGGCTTTGCCGGCTGAGAACACCACAGCTTGCCACAGCCATCCCCAGCTCTCAGGAGCTGCCCCGGCACATAATCAGGATAACAAACAGGGAAGCATTTGCTTTTGAGGACCTCCTTGGAGTTATTCCTCACTGCTTGACCTCTCCGAGAGCAAATGTGGTTTTTTGTTGGGCTTTTTTTTTTCTGCAAGTGTCCAGTTTTGCTTTGCTCTGAGGAGGTCTACTGGTGACAAAACACAGGCACAAGGAAAGGTGAGATGAAGTGGTTTCTGCTGGTGGTGGAGCAGCCCGCTGCCTGCCTTCTTGCTCCAGCCAGGCCCGAGGATCTGCTTCTGAAGTCAGTCTCCCCTGAAACTTTCATTTATTTTTAAAAGATGATCACAGCTGAATTGTGTCAGTTACTGCAGAGGAGACAAGGAAGGAAAATGTCAGCTGATGTTGCTGGCTCTGAAGCTGGGTCCTGCCTTGGATGAGAAGGCACCAATACCTTATCCCTGTCCTCCTCCCCATCCCGCTTAGGCAGTGCCTTGCCGTTTGTCCCCTCTGTCCCCCAGCTGAGAGCTGCAGCGTGGGCAGATGGGCAGGGTGCAAGAGGAGGCATGCAGATGAGATGCAAAAGAAAAGGGCACTGATTTGCATCATTTGCTCATGTAGAGGCTGTTTGGAACTGTACCAGGGCGGGAGGGAATCGTTTCACAGCTCTCTTCGTGGTTATCAATGTCTCTGCTGCTGGTCCCAAAAGGGATTTCTGGATGTAGAGTTTGAAGGACAAGGACCTTAAAGCTTGGTCTTTTCAGCTTTTTAAAAATCCTATTCCTCTTGGTGCAAATGCAGCTTCATCTGTTGTAATTAGCAAGCTAAATATTTTTCCACGATTTCCACATTACCTCCGTGAAACCATCTGAATTTTAGCTGATTAATATACTCTTCCCTTTCATTCCAGGGATCTGCGCCACCTCTAGCTCCCACAAACTAACTCTGTGGTCCCTCGCCCTGCTGGAGCTGCGCTGGGACAGGGGCTCAGCAGGGGCTGGAAAACCTGCTCTCTTATGGCTAATCTGAACGTTTCCAGAAGTGGCTGCATTTTTACTGGGGGTGTGTGTGTGATGCTGCTGCTTGACATAACAGGGAAGAACTTTTCTGCCTGTAGCAAATAAGACTCCGGCCCATGCTCAAGGTCCCAGCATCTCATCAGAAAGGTTCCTTTTGCTTACAAGTCCTGGAGAAGGTGCTGAGTGTTGTCCCTGAGAGAGTCCCTGGGTTTCTTTTGGACCCAGGGGCTCGGGCATCACTGTGACAGCCAAACCCGGCAGAAGCGGGGCCGCAGTCCCGTTACTCGCGTCTCTCTGGCTCCTCCTGAAGGAGACAGCCCCGTGTAGCCGCAAACGGAGCGGGAGCACGGCACCGATTGCTCTTCGCCCGCAGAAAGTGGGATAATTTCGGATGGGATGAAAGCAGGGCGCAAAAACCAAGGGGAACATAGAATCAGTCCTGCCTTGTCTTTGACAGCGTTACTGCTGCCCCTTTGCAGCTCTATTGGCACAACATCACCCACCCCCCAGTTCAGCCGAAGCTGGCAGAGTTGTGAGTCGGGGCTGGGAGGGACACTGGCTGACAGGGACTGTGCTGTGACAGAGGGAAGAAGCAGCCATGGGCCAAGTTGCAGACACTGCTTTTAAAGTGCTTCTCCATGCGAGCAGCAAGACCAGAAATCCATCCTTTGAGAGCAGCAGGGAGAGGTGGGCTCTTGCTTGTGGGACAGCCCTTTTATTTAATCTCCCTACTCCCAGAGGCTTGGAATTTGTACCCTGGGCTTGGATTTTGTGTTCTGCTGCCACTCTCTGACTCCCAAATCCTGACAGTGGTAATAAATATCCCTCCTGCTTTGCTGTGAAGAGGTTTGCCGCTCAGCCTTAGCCTGGGCTGGGGCATGGAGCCTGTTTGAAAGGGTGACCCACTGTGCTGGGTTGCTCCAGGGCCACCAAGCCCTGGATGCCCTCACTGTCCCTGCTTCTTGCCAGACCTCTTAGAGAAAAAACTACTGGCACAGAGCTGGGAGGTGGCTATTAATTCTCTAGCCAAGGCACAGCAATTTTTTTTTTTTCTGGGACGTATATTTCATGTTGTTTTGTCTTATTTTGCTGTGGGATAGGCTGCTGCAATGGGAAGGGAAGACTACAGCTGTAAGGGAACAGGCAGGGAAAGGGAGGGATGCTCAGGGAGGGAGCAGTTCCCAGTGGGTTGAAGTCCCCAAACTTTCACTTGGCTTGGGCTAAGGGAGGAGTATCAGCCTGGCAAACACCTGGCAGTGGTACCATAGCACCCACCCATGTGGCTGCTGGGAGAAAATTGCTGTGCAGTGATGTGCTCACCAAGGAGCTTAAAGCATGGCAGATTTCCTCCACTTCCTGGGGACAGGCATGACAGACACTTATGTTACTGTTTGCATAGGTTGCTTGAAGTGAATCACATCCTTGGGCTCCAAAATAGCTGTGGAGGTTTCTCCCTGGGGACTCAATCACCCCAGAGAGGAAACAGGAAAACAGAAAGCTGAATATTAAGCATATGTTTTAATGTGGAGTCCAAAAGACAGCACTCAAGGCAACACATTTCCCCCATATACCCACCTAGCATGGAACAAATGAAGAAGCTATTTCCAGACATCCTCAGCAAACACAAGCCTACTCAGTAGTTAATTTTTCCCCATAAACTCTTTAATTCCTCTGCAATCTAAGGAGACAAGCTTCATGGTTACTTAGTCTGGGTTAAAAGTCTGTTTTTCCCTAGCTAAAGTGGACTTAAATAATGAATTATTATTATATATGTTGTTGACTATTTCGGGGCACCAGACATCCGGACGCTACAGGTCACGTACCTACAGCACCCTGCACTCTTGAGCACCTGAAGCTCATTGCCCATGAAGCCTACAGTACAAAGAGGACTGAAGATCTGCAGATCTTTGCTCAGCTCAATGCTGTGCATAGTCCCAAGACCACTCAAAGTACAAATCCCAGTTTCCTATGAGATGCTGCTCATAGCTGTGTTAAGGGAAGGGCTGAACCCAACTCTTACTAAATAGCAGAGAGTTTGCATGTGAAGAGATAGGACAGATGCAGTGACCAGAGAGGCTGGTCAGAAGCCGTCTCAGGCTCCAAAATCTCCAGCTGCGAGGACCTTTTCTGAAAGCATGAGTCTCTAACAAGGAGCAATGCATCGTCTCTGCTGAAATCAGTTGTTTTACGGCACTGAAAAGAGACAGTTAACACTTAAAATTTGAAAATAATGTTGTAGCCAAGGCATTGCTGTAGCCAAGGCATTGCCTTGGGAAGATGTGGGGGTATCTTCCCCCAAACCTTTATCCTTGGCTGGAGGCAGCCACAAGCATGGCTCGTCTGGCATGTCTCTTCTGCTACCACCCCTCTCCACGGCTTTCCATCCCTCCTGCCGTACAGCACCGAGCGCTACGTTTTATTCGTGATGATCCCAGAAACCATCACTTTGCTGCAGCCTTTCCCTGGGAGAACATCGGCTTCATGTCCCCATTTCTCACCGAGAGCATGTGGGGCCATTAGGGCTTTCCTGAATTCTTCCTTTCTGGAAGCCCTTTTTCTCTTAGGTGACATTAACCGAGAGCTCTGTCACTCCACCCCACTTTAATGATTTCCTCTGGAACATTCTGTGTTCAGTAAACTAGTGTGTTCCTCATCTGAGGTGAATCTCCTGCAAAGAGATGAAAAAAAAGACCCAACCCAATAACCCTGTCCCGAGCAGACTACGCGCTTGTCGCCAATGCCTGCCACCCTAATTACGCCGTGGAAGAATGTGCACATGGCAGAGGTCCCTGAACATTTCAGGCAGGATATTGCCTGCTCCTGGATGCAGCCTCTTTTGCCGCTGCAATAACATTTGCTATAATAAGCTGCGACTCCATTTCAGGGAAGGCGTGAGCTCGGCGTAGACGTTTTGGCCCGGCTGCTTTGCTTGCACGGAGGTGGTTGGGGGCGACAGGGGGGCTGCGGACCCATCTCCTTGCGGGCATTGACCCACCGTGCTTGTGGGGGAGGGCATATCTCTGCACAGGGGAACCCCCACGATGGGGTCAGGTTGGCAGGGAAAAGTGGGAGATGCCCTGGGGTTGCTAAAGGGGTGTATTGCTTGGGGTGTACTGCTCTCCTGCCTTCCCCTGTGGGGTCAATTCAGGCTGGGCGGCCGGGATGGCTCCAGGCGGCTGCTGGGGCTGTAAACCATCCTCTTGGTCTCCAGCTTCTGTGCCAAAGACTGGGCAGGCGTCCCATCCTCCTGGCCAGGCAGCCAGCCCAGCCTCCTCCTCCAGCCTGCTCCCGGCAGCTGGGCTCCTGCCCGGCTCTGCCTACCTGGGATGCTCGCCGGGAGCTGAGCACGATCTTCCTTCCTTTCCAGAGCTGCTCCACTGCCTGTCTGGCTGCCTGAGAGCCTCCTGGGTGCTACTTCTTCCCCACTGCTCCAGTCCCCTGCATGGGCACAGGGAAGAACAAAGTGTCCAGGAAGGTTTTTTGCTTAGACACCGGATCACTGGATTGAGCTACTTGGGTAGGCTTAGCCCATGCAGGGGAAAACTCATTGGTTTCATAGAGCCAGAGGCTGGGATGGTATTGGAGCATCTTCTTGGCCATGAGGTACCATCAGGTTATCTCTGTTCTGGGCTGAGAGGGAGTGCTTTATTGGAGTCTCACTGCCAGAATGGCAGATCGTGTCCCATATCCATCTGGAGGTGCCAATTCCATCACTTCTCCATGGTGTCTCTGACAGCAACTAACACTTCTTCCCAGCCCAAACCAGGCACTATTCCCAGTCTGAGTTGTGTCTGGTTTCCATTTCTGGTCCTTGGGTGTCCTACACTGGACTCTGATGGGGTTTGCTGTTCACACCCCACCTTTTCTTTGTGGGTGGATGTTTCTGCTCCGGGTGCCTTT
Source organism: Nycticryphes semicollaris (assembly GCA_013400055.1). Classification (NCBI taxonomy): domain Eukaryota; kingdom Metazoa; phylum Chordata; class Aves; order Charadriiformes; family Rostratulidae; genus Nycticryphes; species Nycticryphes semicollaris. Next base: position 204,156 of record VXBJ01003286.1, on the reverse strand, counting down.
GGTGGTTTTTCTAGGGATAGCTGTCAGCTCTTGGCTGGCCAGGGCAAAAAGGGCTGGTCCCTCTCCAGCCTTTAGGGAACAAGGCACCGATTCAGGAGAAAATGTAGTGTGTGCTCCTGTCCCATCACACCTTCCCACTCAGTGCCCCAAACCCCTCCAGAACGTGCCCAAAAAGCAAAGTGCCATTTTTGGGATATGTCTCTGGGACAGCAGTGTCACCCCACCTGTGCTCTCCCGTTCTGGGTCTTTCTCCTTGATTTAACACAAGCCCCGCAGGCAGCCGAGGTCCATCGCCTGATGTGTGACAAGGTGGCTTTGTGCCAGCCGGGGGGGGGAGAGGGGCAGCACTAGAGGGGCTCTTTCCCTTCATTTACCCTGAAAATAAGATGATCAGAAACTGCTCAGAAGGGGGATCAGTGCAGAGCTGTGGAAAGGATCCTGAGGACCTGCGTGAGCCTTGGATTGGGCTCTGCTTTCGAGAACCATAAATAGAAGCCCAGTCACTCAAATACCCAGGACCTGTAAGAGCCATTCATAGCTGCAAATTAACAGCTACCACCAGGCCCATCTGTGCACACCCCAGCCCAGAGTCGGATTCCTGCTCCCTCTGTTTAACCTGATGACCATAATTACACACTCATTTATACACCCAGCGGCACCTGAATGCTTTACAAGACAAACACCTAATCCCGCGTGGAAATTATAGCCACATAATATCTCTTTTCATTATTTGCTGAGGTGTTGAGTCTGATTACAGCACACACTGTTTGCTTTGTGCCAGGGTAAAGCCCTTGTAATTTCTCTGCAAGTCAACATCATTCCAGCGAGGAGGCTGAAAATCTACAGGCTACTGTGCAAACGAGCTAGCAAATATTAATCCACAGTAAATGATCTGGGAGGTGGAGGCAGGGAAGGGGCGAACAAGGTTATTTATACCCCTCCAGAGATTAATANGAGGATGAGGGGTATGAAACATTCCTGCTGCCACTTCCCTGCTCCCTGGGGTAGGGCACAACACTTTCCCGGGGGGCTGCTAATGGGAGGGGAACTATCAAAGATGTGTCCCCACCTTCTTCCATGAGCTTTAAAGGGCTGATAGAGATGGGTCCAGTTTCTCGTGTTGTCCTGACACGTGGCACCCTCTAACTTGCCATGGGAGAAAGTCAGTAAATAGTGTTGTGACTCAGTTTCCCTATCTTTAAACACAGAATTTTAATGCTTTCTAATTCCCTAGGGCAGTGTCCAACATGGAAGAGAGGCATGGATGTTCCCTGCTACAGGACCGGGCACCCACTAGATATATATTTAAACTAAGGACATGGGAAAGGTCTTTGTCAGATGCTGTTTTCCTATGTGAAGGGGGTAACTGGCAGCACCCAGCACTGGAGAGGACCTGGGCTGAATGCAGACATTTCACTCCTTATCCAGGCAGCATCAGTGGTTACAGGTGAGACTTCTTCGATGTGCCTCTGCAACTCCCACTGGGAGAGCTGGGAAACTTCCTGGATCTCCTATGAACCCCTCAAAATCCACTTTCCCAGCTGCTGCTCTGGGAGGATACCACATCCCCAGTGCCTTGCTCAGGATCTAGCCTGCACACAGTCATTGGGTTTTTCCCCAGATGAGAGATCCCCTCCTTTCCCACCTTTGTGGACCCCCAGGAATGGGGATCCAGAGCCCCTACGTGCCCCCGGGGGTCCCTGCAGGCTCTGCCCTGAGCCGGGTGGCAGCAACAGCACCTCGCCATGGCTCTGTAACCCAGCTCAAATGCTGCACCCTTGGTCTCTCCCCAGGAAAAATATCACCTTGGGCTGAGATGCGAAAGGAGTGACGTTGTCTGGAAAGAAAGAAGGATTTGCTTTAACCAGTGGCGTGTGGGTTTGCAACCAAAGTATACAGGCGGCCTTCGGGCTAGACTGTACCCTGGACCCCAGCCAGGCAATGGGCCGAATCCTGGTCTGCATCTCGGCCGTGCAAAATCCCCGCTTGGCAGTTTTGGGGACAGTTCACTCTGGGTTTCCACTGAGGGATTAGTGGGGGGAGCCCAGGTCAGCCCCTCTGCCTCCTGGTCCATCGCTCAAGCTGGCAGAAGCAGGAGGGATCCACAGTGAAACACCGGCAGCGTGGGGGCTCCCGCCACACAGCTCTGGTGGTGGCATGAGCAGGAGGAGAGGTTATTGAAACCCATGTCAAACGGGTGTTAATGAAGGAAAACCAGGCCTGCGTATTGCATCCTCCTTAAATCTTTGGGAAAACGTGTTTGCATGCTGGAGGGAGGATGGTAATTATTGCTCACAGCGGCTGATGGGGAAATGGAGGCGTGGGGGAGTACCAGGGGGGCCCGGGGTCACTCCCACCCGGCGCCAAGGTTGAGCCCGCCAAGGGGTCGGAGCACCGCTGTACCCACACCATCTCAAGCACCAGCTGCTGGTGCCCCAGATCTCTCCAAAACCCTCCAGAGGGGTTTTAATTAATTTTTTGAAAAGGAAAAGCAACTAATGCAACCTGAACCAGGCGGGCTGAGCAGGGGTATGCCAGGTCGAGCTACGCCAACTTCACCGTCCCGCCAGGCTCAGACTCCCGTGGGTGCTGTGGGCACATTCGTGTGCATGCACACACGTACACGTGGCCACACGCGTGCTCCCAGAGCCCGCATGGAGGGATGGGGTCCATGTCGAACCGAGAGGCAGCCTCCTGGAGATGGAGAGGCAGCAGCGAGATGTTTCTCCAGAGCTCAAGTTTTTCTTTCAGACTCCAAGCTGCCTTGCCAAGTGTTATAAAAATATATCAGTGTGAGCCAAAACATTTAGCACTCCACTTATTACTTTAAGGTTATAGGTTAAACAAATTCCTTCTCAGAATTTACTGTGTTCATTTTAGCTTCACAACACAGCCCTGCTAGCGGCAGATATATTTCACACTGTAATACCTCCCTTATGTATTGGAGGGGGGGAAAGGAGAAGAGGAAAGTAGCTTTCTAAATTTTTATGTGAACAAAAGCTACTATATAAACTAGCTGAAAACAAGTCCTTTGCAAGAGATAGTTTGTAAAACTTATTTTCCAGTAACCAATAAACCAAGAATGAAAGGTAAAGTTTGTTTTTACCTTACCTAATAATTTTACTTTTTTTCTGAGTTTTGCCTTTTTTGTGGAATAAAAGCCTGAAGAGGAAATAAAGAGCCGAGTTCACACCTTTGGCAAGCAGGTGCAATTGTTCCAGTGAAAGCTCACCTCTGTGAGCCAGGCTTAAACCCTCCTTAGGTGGTGCATGAATTCAGATAACGGGGGTCTGCTGGAGTTATTTTACACACAGCTCTAGGCCAGGGAAAAAGATGGTTTGGAGAGGGAAGATTTCTGGTTTGCAGTCCTTGCTCTGCCACTGGGCTCCCTCCAGTCCAATGAAATATAAACTTTGGTTTTTTTCCCATCTGCTCATTGATCTGTGTAAACTGATTCTGTCTTTGCAGTCTGCATGTGTGTTCCTGTTGCTGGCAGCTCCTGTCACCCCCACTCTGCCCCGCACAAGTCGCCTCCCCACCTTCAGTCTCTATCGTGGGGTTGATGGTTTCATCCAGCACCAGAGGGGCTAATTCTTATCTGGAGAAAACCTTCTAAGGCAGGAGGATGCAAAGCTGAGTTGAGGGCAATGCTGGGTGCTGTGACTACATGAGATGTCACAGTTACACTGTACAGTGCCATTCCTGTCTCGGCTGAAGCAGGAAAACCTTTGCCCTCTCCCCTGATGAGAGCATCCTTGAGCCGCAGCCGTGAGTCAGCCATGGCTCCCAAATAGTCCCATGCTCGAGCTGGAAGGGGACTGCCAGGCAAAGGCAGCTCCTCTCCCAGACTGGCCAGACTGATTGTTGTCATGGAGAAACACAGGAAGCAGCTCCAGGATGCCAGGGGGCAGCTGGGCTGGAGCTGCTGGCACAGCTCCCCTCAGCTACACGAGGCACAAATTAGGGAGCGTGGTGGGAGAAAACATGGATTTTTGGGAGGGACTGGGCTGTGTGCTTTGGGGTGCATTGGTGACAAAACTGCTTTTTTTTGATGTTCAGAAGTGAAGTGGGAGATTGGATGGGCAGCTCAGCCTGGGGCAAGGTGCCACTGAAATCCCTATCCTAGGATCAAGGGTACACCCTTTGCAAAGGGCATCTCTCCCCTTGCAAATCTATTCCCCTTTGGAAACCACCCTGCAGAGAAGCACCTCATCATCGAGCAGGGATCTTTTTTTTTTTTTGGACATCAGCAAAGCTGGTGATGGTGGCAGACGTGTTGCAAAATGCCGAAGTCTGAAGTGCCCTGGAGCTGTCAGTACCCTTCACACTCATACAGGCACCAAAGCAGTTTGTGAAGTGCAAAATCTGAGGTTACACAGAAAAAAGTTGAGATTCTAGAGCTGCTGTGCTCTGGGCTGTCCCACAGCCCTGGTCAGGAACGGGTAAGTGCCCTTTTATCCATTGTAAATTACTTGTAAGATGAAGAGGCTCCAAGCTGTTGGCCTTTTTTTGTACAGAACAGACCCTAACAAGAAGGCTGGGGGGCGGGGGGAAGTATTAGGTCCGGTTCACGTTTGGGCTTTGGATTTCACCTGGGAGGGGAGGGGAGCGGGAAATCAGACATCGAGGTGTCACGTATGTGAGCTAATAAAACTGGGCCAGCAGATTGAAGATGGAGGAGCTGAGGGACTGTTTAGAGGTATCCGTCACATAAATGAGGAGGTGGAGGAAGTCTGGATGATAGTAACCCCATATTAAAAAATTCTGCCCTGTCAACAAGCGAAGAACTACATGGTGGAAATACGCCTGTGCTTGTTGAACTGTGAAACCAGATGTCTTAGAGCAATAACTATCGCACAGGAGGCGGGGAGAGCCGAGAGGAACACGTTTGCGTACGATTAAGAAAAAAATACATGCTGCTACAGCCGTGGTTTCAATTAAAATGGCTCAGACCAAATATTGTTCCTATTAATGGGATGTCCAGCTGTGACACCACCATGTAGTATCCTTACACATTCAGTGCAGGCAACATCTGCAACATAATCCCAGCGTCCATACAGCTGAGCCAAGGAGCCAAAAGGCAGCTCACATTTTTCCTGGTGGCTCAGCATAGATGAAAAGGCACTCGTAGGACAAGGGGGAAAATACAGGCATGGGAGAGGCAGAAGGTGATGAGAATTGTGCCTAGTTCACATCTTTGGGTAGAGGAGGGTTTTGGCATGTAAAATTGGGAACATGGCATAAGCTCAAGCTTTGGACACAGCAGAAACAAGTCTTAGTTACGGCAAGAGGAAGAAATCACTGTGCTGTTTTTCTGAAGATTAGGACAGCTGGAAGAAGCAGCACTTTGATTCTTTGCAGCTTTTAATATGTGTTTAAAAAACCAACCCAACCCCAAGCTCCAGCTCTGGAATGGGAGCTAATAAAGTCCAGGTTTGCAGGACAGGAGCTGTTGCCACCACTTACAGTGTGCCAACTCGTCTGTGCTCTGGAAAGATACTCTTTGCCCTCTGAACAAGCTCTCATATTTCCGAGCCCTGCAAGGTGATGTAGACACCAAGCTCACCTTCCTCACAGGAGCCCTGTCTGGGGAGATGGGAAGGAGCCATCGTCAGTGCATGTCCCAGTCCCTGCATGCTAGGGATAGGAGGGCTTTCTGCAAACGTCTCACCCAATTAATGGCACCAGGTGAAGGCTCCGGGGCTTCAGCTCCATCTCTGCAAGCAGAAGCAGGCAGTGGGCAGATATAATACAGCCAAGACCGGTATGGCAACCAGAGACCCAGGGAAAGATGTCCCCAGGTGAGGACAGCCAGTCCAGCAATGGGGCAAAGCAATTTTAAGGAGGTTCCAGTCCCCCAAAGTCTGACCTGCTTGACTCAACTCATGTGAACTGGCATCTCTTGTATGACTTGTGTTTTGGAAATAAGACTCTTGTGAATGTTTGAATGACTGGGACTAAAAAGTGCTTTGGTGAAAATGCCTTGAATAAGAACTACAAGAAAATGTTGGAATTATATTAAACAGTATTGCCGTTCAGACTTTGCAATCTGATTCTTTCGGAAATCCCTCTCATGAAGTCTTTTTCTTTAGAGATTATCACACAGTGTAGGCAATGCCTTAGTGGCAATAAAAGAGTTAAAAATCACAGATCTACCAGGACTTGGAAGCCATGCGGAAGAAAGCCCTTAGTTCCTTCTTGGGAAGGTAAGGGGATACTGGAGGGAAGCAGAAATTAAAGCAGAGATAAGGCAAGGCAGACGCAAATGTGTGCCCTTGGACATTGGTATGAAACCTCTAAGAAAACACAATCTGTTGTGGGGGAAGAAGGGGAGGCAGGAAAGTGCTGACTTCCCATTTGTGATTAAACATGAAAAAGCAACTTGTAATAAAACTGTGTGCATAGAACATCACTGATTCTGTGGAGAAATAAATGAAGAGGAGGGAGCGTGCAAGTACATGGAAGGCTTGAACCCTGCCCTCTGCATTCTGGTTCTTCTCTCCAAGAGGTGATGGAGTCAGAATAATGGAACAGAGGATGCTTGAAAATTGCCCTTCAACTGAAGCGCCTCAGATTTGTAACCCACAAATGTGAAACATTTGCAAAAACTAGTAAAACATGGTAAATCACAGATTTTGTAATACACTGAGTTACAAATGTGAATTTTGCAGTCCAGGCTCCTTGATGCTGCCAAGTGGAAACTCTGCAAAGTTGTTGGGTTGCGACTGCAGATTTTGCAGGGTGGTATGTCGTTGTCCACAGATCTTTAGAGACCTGTAGATCCTGCAGCATTTCTAGACCTTTCATGGTGCTCCCTATTACCTTTGCAAGAACTGCTCCAGACCTTTTCTGTAGCCTTTCCAGAGCTGTTTTGGAGGAAACTCAAACCTTCCTTGAAATTTTGCAGAGCACCACAGAGAATTTCTAAAGGCAACCACTCTCCAGAGCTTTTCTGGAGCCCCACAGAGCTATCCACATAGCACAAGCACAAAGTCTCCTGAAGCAGTCCTAGCCCTTTTCAATAGCCCTTCCTGGATCTCACAGGGGCTTTCTAAAAACACCCCAGAGCCCCTGTGGAGCCTGGAGAGACCTTGTCCTGGACGTACCCAAAAGCTTCTCTGGACATATTCTAGAATTATCTCAGGCATCCTGGTTCCCAACAAAGCACTTCAAAGCTTTTCCAGAGCCATCTCAGAGCTTCCCTGGGGCCTTTCCAGAGCCTCTTGGAAGACTCCAGTCGGCTAAATCTAAAGTCGCAGCTTGGCAATTTCCTAAAGTCGCAAGTCGGCAATTTTGGAAGTCACAAAATAAAGGAAACAGCTGTAAGTGACACGCAGTGGGACTGTGTTCCATTAGGAAACTTACAGAGACATGTTAACTCATGTTAAATTAGGTGTAAAATTGATATTCACAATTTCCCCATTGCTGTATGTGTCATCAGCAGAGAGCGGAGTACCCCTGGGCTGCTGTTACATGTGTTGTCTGCACACTGGATAGCATACAGGATCTAAACAGATGCTTCTTTATCAAAATAGCATGCACTGGGAATGGATTCGAGCCTAAAGTATAGAAAATTTGATGGTGCTGATAATGCAGAGCGTACAGATGTTAGCAGTGAGAGTCTGGCCTGGTTTACATGATGATCAGCACGTCGGTAATGGTTTGGGTTTGCTGGGATGTCTATTCTCAGAGTTGACATATGGATCCGTTCCTCTGGTGGGGAGTAGATACAGCAAAGGGGTCCAAATCTTCTTTTAAATCCTGTGGTCTTAGTAGTGAAAGGCTTGTTCCAGCCCTTGTTCCAGCTTTCAAACCCCTTTGAACTTGCTTGTATCCTCAGCTTGAAGTTGTTCCTTGAGCCTCTGCTTTGTAATGGGGCCCCTTATCTCTTTAGCAAGGAAGGGAGAGGCAGGATTTATTTGAAATAATTAATTTCAAGAGGAGAGTATTTTCTTGAGCTCATGGACATTATCAGCACACCTCTAATTTTCTGGCTATGTTGGGGCTTCAAGCTGCACCCAACCTCCAGCCCCATGTTTCTCTAAGCTTTCTGTCAATTGAAAAATGATTCAAAATTTGCAGTGTGGGCTCTTCTCTTCCTTCAGTTTTGCTCATGGAGGTTTTGCATAATTCTTTTTAAGGACCATGATGAGGACCATGATGAGGACCACAACCCATTTCTCTAGGCAAACTTGGAGGGATTTTGAGAAACAAAAAATCTCATAGTCACGGGCTGACAAAAGATCTCATAGTCAGCTAATCTCTGAGGGATTACTGCTGGCTCTCTACGATTAATATTCTTGCTACACTTCAACAAAGTGTTGCAGGTCAGATGGTGAGGCTCACAAAAGGATATACATGTTACTCAGCCAGCAAGGCTGTTTGCAGATGTCTCAACTCGTCCCTCACCTTTCCGTAGCACCTAAGTCTGCTGATTTTGTTTCCACCTGTGGTGTTACTCATGCTGCCTTTGGGCTCCCATGAAGGCATACCTATGCTTCCTGAGAGCTTCTCTGTGGAGCCACCCACTCACCCCTACAAAAAGGGAAAGTCTTCACCAGGTGGTTTCTCCTGCTGGTATGTCAGCTGTGCCTTCATTAACTCATCCCTCCACACAGGTAAAGCAGGCCTCAACTCCAACCAGATTCATCCAGTTTAAGTTCCTCTTTCAGTGGCAAAGCACAAAAGTCTCCAGCATTTTCCATCTAGCACCCGAGCCCTTGTTTCCCCCAGCATCCCCAGCCTCCTCGAAACACCGCTGCTTTGTCTCACACCAGCGCTGCTTTCCCGTGCTCGTGGAGGGGTGTTTGTGCATGCATGGCTTGTATGGCTTTTATTTTTTCGCCGGGACAAGGAGCAGAGTAATGTCTGTCTGCTTTTCCTGCTTGTCTAGTTCTTAGAAGCCACATGTTCTTCCTTCACCGGCAACTCCGTATTTATTAATCTGCGAAACAAGACTGCGTGCTTTCTGCAGCAGCGGTGGCGAGTTGGCCAGGGTCCAAGGAGACCCTTAGTCACTTCATTTGCGCAGGCTGCAATAAGAGGAGGGCAAACCCGTTGGGGAGCAATTCAAACATTCAGACGCCTGCACCGAACTCTCATTTCTACCTCATTAACTTTACAGTTTGACAACTTCACAAGCCAGGGACTTCTGTCGCGATTGCTGCTGCACAGCCAAGTGGCAGACACCTTCTTTCAGTGTGCAGGCTTACCTCATGTACGGCTGCAATGGATTTTCCTTCCCGTGCAGGGAGCAACTCCCAGCCCTTGGCTGGTAAGGTCTTCCTGTGGGTAATAGCTATGTTCATTTGGTAATTGCCGGCATGCTCTTGTCACAGCCTCTGCTGCTCCAGGTGTATGCCTGGCAATGGTCTTACACACCATGAATGAGTCCATTCTTGCTTTTGCCTACACAAAGGAAAAATCAGACTTATGTCAAAGTTATTGAAAATGAATTAATTAAGCCTGACTTTACATGTTTTGTCTCTGCAGATGCAGCTTTAGCTGAAACGAGCATAGAACACGCCAGCGTTGTGAGCTGGTTTGGTGATGCTGTATCAATACTGGGTCAGCAGCTAGAGTTTGGACCATGATTCACTAATTTATGCTAGGTTAAAGGGAGTGGAGAGTAAATACAGGGTTCCTCTTCTGTTGGGCAGGCACTTGCGCAGGATGTGGACGTCCACTGCCCACCTGTGCTCTGGGATTTTGTCTTCATTCTCTCTTTGGCCTCGATGCTGTACCTGTTGTTCAGCCAGGTGGTACTCACATATCTACATGGTTCTGCTGAGCTCACTACACAGTTTGGGTGCAATGCACATAAGTATTTCCCGCATTGAGTCCTCAAGAGTTCCACTGGCCACTTCTTCAGAGCAAGGCTGCAACTTGGCATTAGTGTCAGATGCCAAAAATCAGTATTTCTTGAGATCTATGTCCCATCCCCATTAACAGAAGCTCTAAAAAAAAAAAATCTTGCATGGCCACATGTAGGATCTGTAAAAGCAGAATGGAACCCAGTGCCCTCTTCCTAATGTTGAGTGGACCTCAGCACAGAGTCTGAATTAGATGCTCTGGGTTTTTTTGCCTTGCCGTAAAGAACATGACTCAAAGGCACCCAGGGAGAGATGGAGGGTTGGAAACACAACTTTTACAGCCCTTCTTCTGTTTATAAGGATGTTTTAACCTTTCAGAGTTTCCAAGAGCTTATTACACAACCTCTGGCTGGGCTTGCTGATGCCTTGTGCTGTGGCAGGTGATCTGAGCTGTGCTGGAGCGGAGGGCTCCAGGGGAAAGCAAGAACAACAGTGTAACACCAGCACCCTGAGCTGGAGAGCCTTGGGAGAAACCCAGAAGCAATATATAAACCCTCATGCTTCAGTGCTCTGCAAAGCTCTGATTAACAGCGGTGAGGACAAAACTTTCCTTTTGGGCATGCTGGCCTACGGCTGCCTGTTCACACTTTCCTCTCAAGCAGTTGGCCTGAGTCGCTCCTGAAGACAAGGGAGACTCAACTCGATTAAATTCCTTGCTCAAAGCCCAGGGTGGGGATTCCTGCAGCTCCAAGGTAAGCTGTTTTACTGAGTAGGCAGCTTATGTATCCGTCACTGCCTGGGGTTTCTGATCCAGCCCTGGCTGGAGGAGATAGAAAATGATCAGCTTTAGATGATAGCTCAGAGGCCTGCCAAGGCATCATGGCTTTGTCCTCAGTGAGATACACATCATCAAGGCAGAGATCCATCGATGTAATCATCGCACATTGACCTAGTTTGAGCTTTCAGACCCTTTCAGTAGCTCAGACTGATCTCACAACAAAAAAAAAAAAAAAAAAAAANTTTCAAAAAAAAAAAAAAGGATAAAACCCAGGAGTCTGATTGGAAAAATGCCGTCTTATATGGTGTTCCTTGGCCCACTCAACAACAGAGGCATAAAGATGCCTTTCCAGAAACCTTCCCAGGTTTCCCTTCAACCCAAGGGACTTATCGCAGAGAAGGCACGTTGGGAACATGTACAGGAAATTTGTTTGGCTGCAGAAGGGCTGCTCGATGGGATGAGACCTGGATCATCTGAGGAAATATGGGAGGTCAAGGAAGGGACTAAAGAGGAAAGTGATAAAAATGCTGCTGAGTATTGCACAGTAAAACCTTTATTTGTTGTTACGTGTGAACACCATGGATGCAGAGAAGATGTTTCTTCCTGGTAGTGAGAACAAATGACTGGATAAGGTCCTTCCTTAATCCGAGAGCAGTGAGATTAAATAAGGCCATGTCTATGTAGCACAGAATCTTGTCTTGCACCCAACACTGCCGAGAGGTGCAAGGCATCCTGCAGGTGTGGAATTAATTGCTGCCTTTCCTAAAACATATTTGCAATGTGTAGGTGTCTTCTCCTCTCATAGTGGATAACCCAGCAGGAGCTTTGTCTTGTGGGTCAAGTCAAAGATGTGATCACCTGGACTTTCCTGATTATCAGTACAGACCAGAGAGTGAGCAGTGTCAGTCGTTAACCAGGAACAGTTTAAAGGGACAGCACAGTTCCACTCTGAAGGATTAAGAGGCAAAAGAAGATAAAACATGTGGCATAACCCCCTCCAGTTATAAAGTGCTTCTATTTTCCCTTTCCTCTTAAAGCAGATCAAAGAAGTGTTTGATGAAATTAAAACTTTGGGCCAGCTCTTTTGATGGCTTCACTCTTTGACTTCACTCCAACTTAGCGCAGGTGAGAATCTGACTTTATCTATTTAAATAAAACTGGTGCAGTACAAGAGGTTATAAACTTGTGGAACTTACTGATGCAAGATTATTGTTACAGCAAATAGCTTAACAGATGCCAAAATGGTTAAACTTCTATACGTGAATTAGAATAGAAAAGGTCATAGCTGTAACAAAAACTAGAATATCAAGCTAGATTAGTTCACCAGAAAACAAAGAGACGATGTGTTTGGAAAAATCTGGTGAATCCCTCCAACACTTTGAAACCAGTTGTTTCCAGCCACAGTTTGCTGCACGGTGTTGGTTGGGCAAAGGGTTGGGCACAAAATACCCACAAGGTGAATTTAATGGAAATTCTTGATCTTCTCTGAGCATGAGAGGATCAGACTCCTGATGAAAGCTTGTTACTCCCTTGTTATTATTTACTCAGGGCTGAGCTGAGTCTTGAAACCAGCAAGTTCACCCTCTGCAGACTCCTAGTATCTCCACCCCCACTGGCTGATCTGGACCGCAGAGGTAGGTTGTGATCTGCAGCTGACTTCACTTTCTGGGGAGGAATAGTGGGCAAGTTTGATTGCAGTTGTCTGGATAGCAGAAGATATTGTTTCCTGATAAATGACTAGTTATACACAATGAGCAGCTTGTCTCTACTAACAGCAGGTAGAAATTATGCTCTTCTCCTCTCAGGTGCAGGTTGTGTAGCAGATCTCTGGTCTCTGGCTGCCCTGCACCAGGTGCTGTGCCATAGCTTCATAGATAAGAAGCCTGGTCACTGGGTGCCCCATGGCTCCCAGCACCCTGAGATGGCACATCTAGGGATGGGACCTTGAGACGAGCACTCATTTCCATGACACAATGTCATCATCCTGCCTGGGGCCCTGCCCCTCTCCCACATTAAATCATCACATGAGTGGTATTCAGTCATGCAGCAAATTAAACCTGGAGAAAGATGTTTCCAGTTGTTCCAAATTAATTGGGTTGCCCTGGCTGAATCCTGCATGGCTCCTTTACTCTCAGTGGCAGCGAAATGGTGATGGCACAGTGGTGGCATCGTTATGTCCATGGGACATTGCCTCTCCCCAACCCTTCTGCTACATCCCAAAAAACCCACCTCACCATCTCAGCAGCGCTTGCAGATTAGGAAGTGGCAAATATTTGGCCGCTTCTTCCAAAGCATTAAAATGAGATTGATTGATTGATTTATTTATTTTTTATTAGAAGCAGAGGATGATGAAGTTCCTTGTAATGCATGGCCACATCAGTGCATTTTGATCATCACCATCTATAAAGGTTTTTGGTGCGGTGAAGCAGATTCTGGAATAGAGAGTATACTTAAAGAAAGAGCATTTCACCTTTAAAAACATGCCCTCTAACTATTTCAGCTTGATTCATCAGTCAGTGTCTGTCTTTGGTGCTCAAGGCAGGTGGTGTTGGTTGGCAAACTGCAGCCAGGACCATGTTTTAATGGCAACGAACATTCCTGCAGATGCAGCTTGTAGGGGAAATCAAAAGGATGAGCACGTGGTACTCGTGACAGACATGATATGATGCTGGCTGGGCTTAGATCACCCCTCACGTGTCTGAGGGGTGTGTCTGAGCAAGGCTTGGAGGAAATTGCCCCATGGGTCTCGGTGAAGGGTTGAAGATCGGATTCTCCCATAGCCATTCCCTGTGCCCCCAACCAGCCACGACTGTGCCTGCTGGAAGGAGCTCAGGGCCCCTTTCTCCAAATAACTTCTCACTCGGCACCTACCTGCTCTCAGTACCACTGCTTCACCCACTTCAGACGCTGGGTAACTTTAAGTGAATTCTCAATTCATGCTCAGACGGCCCATTTCTTCTGTTATTTATTTCACGTGATCCACCAAGAGTTAAAGGAGAAGAAAACATTTGGCTTTTAGCGGTTTACAAAGCCTCATTACAGCTGAAATAAAGTAACCACTAAATCTTGTGTGGTTACAGAGGTCACTGCCGTTCTGGCACGGTGGCGCCAATTCCAAGGCAGGAATTTCATTTTCCTCCCAGGAAAAGTGTGCACAAAGTTGAAGGGATGACAAGGGGCCGGGCGGACGCGGGGAGCACAAGGGTTCTTTCATGCGGGGCGGCAGCGGGAGGGCTCCGGCGTGTGCAGGCTCCCCCCCTGGGAGCCAGGATCCAGTGGCGGCTGCTCCCCTCCCTCCGGAGCGGAGACAACGTGCCGGCTGAACGGGGTCCTCGACGCTCCGGCCTCGCCGCTTTGGCTGGGGAGTTCAGAGGGGCTCGCAAAGCGGCTTTGAAACTTTCCTGGCTGCCCTGTGAATTAAGTAGGTATTACTTGAGTGTGCGCAGGGATGGAAGCGAGCCAGGAAAAGACTGAGCCTCGTAATGGTGTTTTTCAAAGTGTCAGATGCTGGGGGGTATGCCAGTGCTGGATATGCATCTCTAAGCACCACGCCTGGAGGAATCGAAGCTGGGGATCTGTCAGCTCCCTGACCAAGGTGTAAGAGCATCCGTGATGGAGAAGAAGATGCTGAAGCCTGAGGCCAGGTACCAGTGGGCAGCTGGAGCCCTGGTCCCTGGAGCTGCTGCATCCAGTGATTTGCAGTCTGGATGGAGGCCGACGTTTGCAGGAAAATTTCCTCTCAGCTGGTCTGTATTAATAGCTCTAGACTGGATCTCCCATAGCAATGAACTGAAATACTGTGTTTCCACAGCAGAGTGAAGATGGGAGAGGACAGAGCAGGGCAGAGATCACCCACTCGGTGCCAGCCAGGGGAGCTTGTTATCACCAGCTTCTCTGGCTGCTGGTAATTCCTAACAAGGCTGAAGGTTGGGAGAAGGGTGTCGCTGACCCAAGCTGCACGGCTCCTCCAAACCTCTGGTCCACACAGAGATGCTCAGGAAAAAGAAGGGGACAAATTAAACCCCGAGAAAGGCTGGTGCAGACATTCATTCAGACCTAAAATGGCCTTAATTCAATTTCTTACATCACAGGCCAAGTGAATCAAGCTGAGCTGAATCAGCGGCATTTGAATTCTGAATGAAGAGGTCTGCTCAGAGTTTTGGGGTGGCTGAACTGATCTGCTTTAAATTCACACCTTTAATTAACTGGAATTAATTTTCCTGAATGTAGCTGCATTGAGACAGAGCCTTAGTTGATTTAAAAAGAAAATTCCAGACTCGGATTCTTTCCATTCACTTATTTTCAGCATGCCACCAGCATAGCAAATTCAATAAAGCTGATTTATTTAATAAGTGTACTATAACAAATTAAATTAAACACGTTTAATACAAACAGATGATGCACCTCATTTAAATGTTAGCTCCTTAATTAAACCCAGCAATTGTGTTTTGCCCTTTTATTGGCTTCCTAGTGAAGCATGGTTGTAAAGTTACTTAACACACACAGTCAATTACTGGTCTCAGGTTATACAGCCTGCCTCCTTCGCCTCCATATGGGCTTTGCCATAAGGCGGGTTTGTTCCCAGCGCAATCCGGACACTGTGCACCGTGTCTGCAAGGCAACTGCCTGCCTTTTACCGCAGGAGCCCGGCTGCAGCAGGAGGGAAGCGCAGGAGGGATTTACAGTGGCTGCCGAACAGGCGGGTGGCGGGGGTCAGAGGATTTATAGCTGCCTGCGGAGCCCCTGGGGAGCTGGGTTGTGGCGTTCCTCAGTAGCAGCAGGGCTGGTTGCTGCTCCTAAGGGAGGGAATTCAGCCTTTATCAGGACATCAGGAAGAGGAGTGGCACGGACACACAAGCTGTTGGGGTCTGACAGCAGCCCATGAGCCTCGTGAAGGTTTTGGGGGAGCCACGAGGCTCATTAAGGAGTGGGGTTGGGATTTTTGCCTCAACTCATGATTTCCCTGGGTTGTTCCGGCTCATGCAGGGGGCCGGCAGCCTTGACTCTCTGTGCTGTGCTCTGCTTACAGCTCCCAGGGAGGCTCAGGGCCAGCCTTATGCCTGGGGGGCCACACAAGGCTGGGGCTCTAGTCCATGAAGAACCTGACGTGAGCAACCCTTGGACATGGTGCTCAAGCAGTTCTTATCCTCCCTTCCAAGGAAGGGCAGCCCAACCCTGCTGCAGGGGCGTTGCGCAGTGGTAAAACTTCCCCATACAATAGCTTGGTGCGGTTTGATTCCCAGCAAACCCGCTGCTCTGGAGCTGGCTTCCTGAATTATGCACTGGTCATGGGAAGACAAATGAAAGGAGGAGATTGTCAGAAGAAAACTTTGCATGAGAAGCAGCGCTACTCCTTCCTGCTGCTGACACACTGTTGACACAACCTTTGATTTACAGCTGTGGAAGCTGCAGCAAGTCCTGTGCAATTCGCCTTAGCATCCTACCGGAGAGGGAAGGGAAGGGAAGGAAAGGCTGAGCTCTGGGGACGGCGGGCAGCGGGAGATGACAGTGCTGGCTGCAGGCGGAGCACTGTCGCCCTCTGAGACACTTTGTTTTGAAAACAACCACCCATCTCTAATTGCCAATCCTATTTTTTCATTATTCTTAAGACATAACCCTCTGTTCTCATCGCTGTTTGCACTGGCAGCACTCCACGTAACGCAAGGTTCAAGAGAGGAATACAATTTCTTGCCCTTCCGTATCTCATTTGTTTGGGCATCATTTCTGACTAATCCCCAGTTAATTACTTTAAGATGATGGCTTCCACGAATGAAAGAGCACCTTTGTGCTTGCTGTATTTTAGCACTTACATATCATCGTTTAGGAGCACAACTCTGTTAGCAGATGAAATACAACAAGCGGTTTTGGCCTTTGCTTCCCTTGGGAGATGCTTTACCACTAGGAAAGCTATTGGCTTCTGTAGCATGAGTGGGTCAATCTGGGTCTTTCTCTTCTTTTTGGGTTTTGTTGATGGTTTGTTTTGGTTTTTTTTTTTTTTTTTACAAATAGGTTCCAAAAACCTTGGTGGGGATTAAAAGGACTTACGAAACCTTGACATTCTTCATTAGGAAGGAACATAACTTTTTGGCCAGTCCTACACAAAGTACGTCAATGCTGCAACATGAACTTCTTCTTCCAAGCTAAAGAGGTAACACTATTAAGAAATAGCAACAGTATGTTATTATTTTCTATAAGACCCGGGCACTTAGGAAAGGCACAACCCCTTGCAATACCGCTCCACGTGTTTCCGTCTTACTGCTTTGTGGTAAGCAAATCCCAAAACAACTTCCTGACCAACACCTACCGATGTGCTAATTACTCAAAAACTGGAAGAGGAACCATTTACTGAGGCAAAAAGGAATACAACACAGCTTATATAATGCAAATGAAGCGAAGTTAATTTTTGAAAAGCTTTCATTTGCAATTTGCTTACATGAATTAGCATAACGGTACAGGAAAACTATGATTTCTAGCCTGCAAACATGTTTTCCTTGATACTCAGGGTGCTGCAGGGACTCAAGATGAATATCTGCCCATGTCATAGTTAGCTACAGGACATTCATATGTTGTGCAGGAAAGTAATTTCTTGGCATAGCAACCTCTCTTCTTTAATGTCCAGCTCTTAATTCTGACTTATTTGTAACAGATTAATTACAAGTATCTTTATCAAAGCCCTTGAAGTAAGAAATCTGCAGAGATACAGGCAAAATTATGACCATGGCATTTATTCTAAGAGCAAACTGGAGTTGTGTGCTGTTCATAAACGTCACATAAATACTGTGCTGCTGTTGCAAAGATATTCAGATTGAATTTCTGGTCACTATCTAATAACTGTAATGCTATTCTGTTGCTTGCAAAAACCCAAGGGAACCGCATTTTGGAGCATGCAAAATCCTCTAATGAAGGTTTATTAGGTGCATTAAAGATGATTAAGAAAGAAGTCAAGAAAATATTTCCTCAAATGGCAAATAACTTGTGGTGCATAATAATTCTGAGCATTGCACTGACATCTTCTCAAGCTGAACGTGGCAGAAATGTATCTTCTCTTGGATCTTTTTAATGATGCCTATTTTTACATTATTAGTAGTTTCCTCTATAACTGGATTGTACCCATTGGTACAGAGCATTGGGCCAGCATGAATGAGCCAATCCTATATGGAAGCAAACCCTTTGCTCTATTACATTGTGGGTTTATTTTCTTCTATGATATATAAAGTTCAAACCATTTTATTGTCTGGATGTTTTTAGCACGTTAACGCTCTCACTGATGTCACCATGATATCATCATGTCATAATGTCATTCCACTTCCCAGGAAAAGCCATTTGATTTTTATGGATGGACTTTACCCTCTGCATACAGTTTACTGAACACTGGGGAGGAAATTTCCCCTCTGCATCCTCTTGGCTGGGAAGCTGGTCGTGCTGTATTTGAAGTTTCCTTCTAAAGGTTTGCACTGTCTTATTTCTCCCTGATATTCTGTGATTCTGTGATTTCCAACGAGTATAATCAGCTCTGAAACGCATCAACAGGGGCAATATTCTGGTCCCCCCTGGTTGCTGGGTGTGCACAGCTACACAGGGACAGGCAAACATCTCTTATTTCTATTTTGCCAGTTTATTGCTCTGCCCTTCATTAATTTTTTCCCCTTCTGAATTAGAGAGCTCATGTAGTGAAAGTATTCCCTTCTCAGGGTATGCAGACCCCTCATGTCCCCAGGCAAGTGGTGCCCTGCTGGAGTCCCAATTAGTAGGACCTGTTCACAGACCTTTTGGTTTGGGAGCTCAGGAAACATCCTCAAATATCCCCTGCTGCCCCTGTTCCAGCCAGCCCATCCTCATACCCTGACGTAGTCCTGCTGGCCACTTAGCATGGCTTCCTTTTGCCTGAGTTTTGAAACTGAAGCTACACTGCTTCCCATCCACGCTCTGTGTGTAATGAAAAAAATCTTCTGGTGGTCTATGTGAAGGAGAAAAGACATTTCCATATGTAGTCTCCTTTATAACTATTATATTATATGAATCGACTGTTTGCTCTTACACAAGGTGCCTGGTGACAGGGTGGTTTTGCAGACATGCAGATGTGTCGTACAGGCGGGAGCAGATGGGTGAGCTCTCGTGTCCTTGATGTGGCATGTTTTCTGATTCTTCTGCCATGGACATTTTGACTTGACAGGGAATGAGCCCCCAAGTTTCAAATACCTGTCAAATATGTAGTGCGTGGATGAGGTATCTACAGAGAGAGAAGAAAAAAACAGATGTGAGAACACACATAGACTAAAACAATTACAACGAAAAAGTCAGGAATACTTCATAGGTGTAGGAGGGCTCCTAGGTGACTACAGACCAGGAATAAAATAATTATTTTAGAGTCTAGTAGGAATTCTGCTTTGCATGTTTAGGATACTTTATAAATTTCAGTGAATTCATATCTACAGCAACCCTGCAAAGACCAAGCCCAATTTCTAGGTGGGGTAAGTCATAAACCAGGAGGCCTGACCAAAGAAACATGAGATGTGTGTGACCAGACATCCATCCTTCTGTCCCTTGGGAGCCCCATTGGCAAAGGTTGGACAAAAGGAGTAACTAGTACTGGAAATGAAAGGCAAATGAACTATTTCTGAGTAGGTAAAGGGAGAAGGTGACCTGGAGGTACTGACTTACTTCTTTGCCCCAGGAGATCAGCGTTCCTCCATGGGTATCTCCATCTAATAAGGAGAAAATGGGCATGTGGAGACTCAGTGAGGAGAGAGCCATGAGGATAAAACATTAATTGCAAAAGTGGCCAAAGGGTTATGATTTTCTCATCCGACTCCCTTTCCCTCTCTCAGCTTCCCTGGATGAGAGCAACCATGAGGTACCATTAACGATGAGGTGGGATTTCTCTATTATTTCTTTAGACCACAGGGCTGTGAGAGCACATGGAGTAATTAATTTTGACTTACAGAAGCTGTATTAAATTGGATAGAAATGGGTGAAAATAGGATTAGGAATGGAGTTTAGCCAAGAGCAAACAGAATTAAAACTCTCTAAGAGCAGGTCAACACAGCTGATATCATTGATGCAATGAAAGTAGACAGCTTGGGACATTTTTGAGCAGCAGGATAATGTCAGGAATAGTAACTTGCCCAGTACCCAACTAGATTGGGAGAATTAAAACACAAAAAGTGAAATTTTTTTGTTGTTGTTGTATTTCTGGCTGCTCTATCTGGTCTGAGCTTTCTGGCTTCCAAGGATTAATTTTGAAACAATTGTGCAGAACAAACAAGAGTCTCCATAAACCTCAACTGACCGAAACGTGCGCGGTGCTTTCAACACATGCACCAAAATCTAATTAGTATGGGATTATGCTTGTCACAAATAATCAAAAATGGAAGGATTCTTAACCTGAAAACCAACTCCTCTCCCTGAAAAGCCTTCTCACAAAACCCAAAGGCAAACCAGACTCAGGACATCTGCTTCCATCAGCCAGGGGGGCCACGTCTTCAGTGGTGTAAATTTGCATGACTCTGCTGCTGAAAGTCTCCTTCCACTGTCAGGGGCGTAGAAATACCTGGACTGGAAGGTCTGGCTTCATCCGGTGTTGCTGCAAGGGAATAAGGACTCACTGTTCTGGCTGGGTTCAATCTGGGAATTTGACCTCTCTGACACCGTTGGTACAAGACTCGAGTGCATTTCCCATCCCTCTGCTTTCTCCCAGCGCAAATCCTGCAGACTAAACTGGCCCAGGTCCTGCTCTTCCCTTACCACTGTCTAATGCCATTGAGCCAGTCCTTGTCTAACCTGAAGTGGCTGATACCTGAGTTTGCAGAGGAATATCTCCAGATGAATATCCAGCCTTTGTACAAGGCTTTTCAGCTTCACCTACCAAGTACTTTGGCGAACATTAACTGATGACCACAGAGCTTTACATTTCCCCTCTCTCCCTGGCTTTATTAAATGCTTCCATGGAATGTCACAGCCGGAGGGTTTGTCAGTGTGTACCATGGCCACCGAAGGTCCCCTTTCATGTGGGAATCCAATTTCTGTAGCTACCAGGAGCTGTACATAAACATGAATTTCAGTTGTTTTCTCTGGGGTTTCCATGGTTGCTGGCACCGGTTTGTGTCCTTGTTCTAAAGTAGATGTTCCACAAATGTGTTTTCTTTGGTCTGAGGTAGCACATAATATTGCTAGGAAACCTCAGAAGTTGGCTGGAGGAGCGGAGCAATGCCCTGGCCTCCGCATAGGGCCACCAGCGTGGGTGGGCATGGCCGCTGCCCTGCAGCCCTGGGAAGGGGCATCTCAGTGTGTGATGGCAATGGCTAACAGGGCATATCAGTGCACAGACAAATGCAAGAGCACAAGTGCAAAGTCGAGGCAGTAAGTCTTGGAAAAACAATCAGACTTTAAAAACCCCTCTGAAAACCAGCTCCCTAAACCCGAGACACACAGAGCGCTGCGCTGAGCCAGGGCTGCCTGATGGGTTCCCAACCTCTTTCAGTGCCTTTTAATTGCCAGAAACTTTCCTTTCCCTCGTCACTGTATAATTCTGCAGGTGTTACATCACATCCCCAGCTGGGAAGTTCAAAGCCAAAGCGCTGGCAAGCTCAGCCCAACGCAGATTTGTTTCTGCTCGAACCTACCCAAGCAGCCATGCGTGCAGCATGCCAGGGCACAGCCAGGGGACAGCGGGACATGCCTCTGCAGGAACCCATGGAATTATAATGCAGCCCTCGAGAAAATGCACCAGGTCATCGAGGGCTGCTGTGTTGTAAGAGGACACGTGGCTGGGTAACCCTGGGGTCTGGCTTGTCGATCCTTTCCCCATTGGTTTATGTCAGGCAGGATTTCTGCCAGGTCTGGAGGCAGAGCACCGAGGTCTGCCTGCATGTGATGCCTGCAAGTGAGGGGCAGGATTGTCCCAGCATTGCACAAACAGCAGGTCAAGGGGGACCCGCAGGGTCAGAGCCCTGCTCTGCCACTCAGCCTGGTGGTCACCACACTCCATATACACAGTTGCATTGTCATAGACAGCAGGGATGTTGTACAGAGCAGGGATGTTGTACCAGTTCCTGCATGCCATGGGACACGCTGCTGAGGCAGGATTCCCAGGAACACGTCAGAGGGAGCAAATCCTCCCCTGTGGCCAAAGTAATTTGCAGCCCTTAAATGAAAACCTAGCCTCAAGTCTTGCAATGCAAGGGTCATAGTTTCCAGAATTCACCCATTTTGCCGTGTATCCCTGTGCATAGGGCTCAGTGGAACCGTGCATGTTTGTGCCACACAGTTGAGGGCTTATGCCAACATAGTGAACGCAAACCTGGGTCCTCCCCCAGTACAGCACAGTGGAGAGTGCCAGGGATTGGCCCCTTCTTTTTTGCAGTGCAAAAGTAGGGACACTAATGAAATTTTTTAAAAACTTGACAGCATCTCATTATTGTAAGTCAATTTAGATCTCTGTCAGCCTACTTTTCCTTCCTCTGTGCAGCATTTTGCCTCCTCCCCCTTCCTCCTCAGAAGGTAACACTATCTCCTGCTTAGGCATGCATTCCTTTATAATAAGGTATTATGCCTCTATTTATATGCATCTTAGGTGCAGTCTGAGACAGCTGCTGCTCTCCAGGGCCCTGGGTGAGGAGCAGAAAATTGAATTCAGCCTGGAATGTGCGGGTGCAGTTGGACATCTGCACCCAGTCAGGGGGCAGCCCTTCCCCTGCATGTTTTTAGCAGTGAGATGATGCTCCTTTGGCTCTAGACTGGTCTGGCACAGTGGTCTGTTTGGGGTCCTACCAGCTGCAGGTGAATCTGGTGTGTAGACTCAGGACTTTGTGAGTTCACTTGGGCTGATAACTGCGCCAACTTTCTGTAATGATTTTCAAAGCAATGAACCCTTTTCCTATTGGGGGGGGGGAGGGGGGAGCTTGGTCCATCTTTAGCAGCAAGCAGCGTTCACAGGATGATACAAACCCAGCTCTGCGTGAATGACATGAACTCACCCTGCTTTGCTGCTTGGCTTCTCTCCAGGCTCAAATCCCAACCTCGGGAAAGTCAGTGTGGTTTTTGCTGCTGACTTTAATGAATGCCATGCTTCCTCCCAGCCCTTCAGCTTTTACAAAGCCTGTGTTTTACCTGAAACAGGACTTTTTGCTCGGTGCCAACCTGTGGACATGCCCTTTCCCCTCTGACACTGCAAAGTGGTGGATGGCTCTCGTGGGGATCCCACACCTCCATCACAGTTGGGGTCAGGCTGCAGGAGAGGCAGTGCCAGGGCAGGGCTCATCAATGAGCTAATTACTGGCCGTGCCCTCATGTGGGAGCCCAGGACTTCTTCCCAGTGGGAAGAGGGCAGGGTGAGCAGGGCTCTGACATCAGCCCTTCCTCCCTGATTAGCTCTCCTTCAAGTTAGCACTAATGAGCCTGAACTCTGAACCCTCCCCAGAAGAGGGGGTGATCTGCCTCTGTCAGGCCTGATACTGGGGGGATCTGCCTAGGAATGGAGGCTGGGTTATCTGGCCGGCTGAAAGTCTGTCCTTTCCTCCCTTACCCTCTTTATTTGTGGTCAGGATCATAACACAGCCCAGCTGGTGAAGCAGGGGAAAGTGGCCTGTCTGGTTAATTGGTCACCAGCATACATGCTCCAGCCTCCACCAGGAGCCGGCAGATAGCCCCTATTAACCCTTTCATCACCTGGCACTCACCCCCAGCATGGCGTTAAGATGTTCCAAGAGGAGGGAGGCAGTAAGTTGAAGTGTGGTAATGTCCTGACTGGGGGAGATAGAATTGTATGGGGTGTGTGTGTATCTGTGCATCATCTGACAGCACCATGATGCTGCTGCAGCTCCTTGGTGAGGTAGTTCTTTCCCCCCCACCCCACTCCAAGCTGTTGGCTAGTTAATTCATGGGGTTGGCAGCAAGTGGGAGAGAGTAAATTGTGGGTTGAGTTAAGGGTTTGTGGTGTTCAGGTAAGCTGGTTTGCCACCCAGGTACTGGGAGAAGTGCTCTGTCTCCTTCCAAAAAGCATGGAAAATAGCTCCAGGTTCATTCTGTTTCTTCCTTGTTTCCACTACAGAGTTTTCCTCAATACTGACCTTCAGGAGCATTTTTGTTTTCAAAGGGGTTAGTTTAGAAACACCTCAAAATGATGTTTTGGTGTGATAAATAAGAGGCAGCTTAGCAATGAGCCTGACGGTCTCACCTTTCCAGGGATGGAGACTGTCTTCAGCTGATTTAACCATTCCTGATGGAGATGAACAAGGATCTGTGCCTGTGTTTTGTCCTTGCCCTCTCCAGGAATTGTAAGTTGCAGGTACCGGTAGGAGTACGAAGGGAATTACTTAGGTGTGCTGCAGATTCTACGTCACTTGAAGACTAACCCCAAGAGTTTTTCCCAAAGATCTGCTACGGCTCACACAGGGCTTATAAGCTTGGTGTGGAAAGGTATGTCCTGTATTACGTGTGAAGTCAGACTTGATGATCATAATGGCTCTGTCTGGCTGTAAGAGAATAACGTCCCATGTGGGTTTTCTTTCTCTTTCATGTAGGAATATTGTTGAGGAAGGCTCACAGCGGAGGTGAAATGGCAGATCAACACTGAAGCAACAAGCCAAGGCTGCAGGGAATGGCTCAGGGGGAAAGTCAAAGGGAAGATGTCTTTGTTACCAACCCAGCTGCAACTTCCTGCTCTGGCTAGAAAATACCCTAGGAGGTGACTTGTCAGCGGATTGCATGCCTTTGCCTTGCCTTGCTTCCCCATAATAAGTGAATAATGAACTTGTAGGGCAAGCGAAAGTTGGAATTCCCAGAAATTATCATCTCAAGGTAAGCATAAAGAGAGTCTCTGTCTTCTGCCTCTCAGATCCCTATAAATAGATACAGATTGTCAGTGAAGGAGAGGGGTTTCCTCCACTAAGCACAAGCTATAAACAAGCATTTTTGATCGAGTGGCACTCCTGTCAATGTGGAGTCATGCCTCTGAATTCGGGGGTGTGTGTGGGGGGGGTTGATCTGGACTCCAGCCAGGGTCGATGGACTGGTTTCCATCAGAGATGAATTCTTTGTAGTTCTACTTTTTGCTTCCCCAGCTTTTAGTCCTCATAATGCCCCAGAGCTCTCTCTCCCCCTTGGGGTTTTTGTTTTACGTGATGTGGATACTGCGGCTCCTGCTGTGGTGGAGATTTTGCATTGTGGTTCATGGGGTGGGGAAGGCTGGCCACCCTGCTTTGGCATATTTGTTTAGACCAAAGGGGATATTTTCCTAATTGAGGAGTGAAATGAACTCCATGACCATAATGTGCATTTCACATTGAAAATGTAATTTTATTTATAGTGAAAAATGGAAGTACAGGACCCAGCTGTTTCAGATGGGTTAGTGGGAACAAAACTGGTGTTTTGACAAGCAGCTCAGTGGATATAGCTAATATGTTATAAAAGCATATAACTTATTTTCAGAGAACAAAGGTGACATTTTAGTGTGAGCCACTGTTTTCCAGCAAAACAATGATATTCTGGAGAGGAAATGCCTTATCTTTCAAAAGCCAAATTGTTCAGGTGCAGTGACACAAACACAAGTATGAAGAAGATTATTTACATTGGACTTACTTCATTGGTGGATGTACAAGACTTTGCTATTTGGCCTTTTAAAACCATCATCTCTGTTAGGAATGGGTGTGAAATGAGGAACTCAGTGAGGAGAAGTTAATGGTGGCTCACCTGCATAAGGAAGCTGGATACCATGGGCTTGGGACATCTGCCCAAGGTCTGATGCTATTCAGTCTGCTAATTAACAATCAGGATACCCTTACTGAGTGTACGCTTACTAGATTAGCAGGTGACCCTTGTGCTGGAGGGCCTGTCTCATACTGGATGCCAGTTTGGAACTCAAAGTGCTCCCAAGAAGCTTGAGTGGGTGATCCGCAAAATAGGATGTACCCAGGCACAAGTGCGAGGCTCTGCAGGAGTAACCAACCCATGGGCAATTGGAAAAGATGCAAAACAGCTAGACAGGTGCTGGATCTCCAGAAAACAGCCTGAAAATTATTACAAGGCCACAAGATGGGCATGAATCAACAGCCTGATGGAGAAAGTGAAGGGACAAGTATTGCTTGGCCTCAGGAAAAGGGAACTGGAAAAGCAGATGAGAGCAATCTTAAAATCACTGCTGTAAAAAAGGGATGGGATGATCAGTTCTCCGCATGCACAGTGGAGAAGAGGGGGCTTAAATTTCAGAGAAAGAGGTTCAGACAGAATTTTGCTGAAAGCTGCTGAGTGGGGAGGGCAGTGAAGCAGTGTTACAGATCTCCTGTCCAGGTTTGTCTGTTGTAGGAGCAAAATGGCCAGAAAGGACAGTGAGAGACAGCAAAGAAGCTGATCCTGCCTTTGGGCAGAAGGGACTAGTTCAGCCCTTCCCTGCTGCAGTACAATTACCGTTTCCCCGGGTAGAGAGCAGCGGAAGCAGTCTCCATCAGCCTGTCGGTAGCTTTGTTTTCATGGGGCTGATGAGTTGCACCCAAAGGGTTTAGCGGAAACCTCGGCTCCATTCCTCTGGGGTAGAAACAGTTTATTCTTGCAACCAGGTATTTGTTAATTACCTTCCACCCGGCTGCGCCATCTTTCACTTTGCTATGATTATGTTACCCCATGAAAAAGGATAGGTGGCAACAAGTCAGAGCATGGGGAGCAGAGGAAGGGTAACGTTTCAGTTTGCTTGTGCGCTAATCTCAATCCTCTTCTCCCAAATCCTCTTAACCTCTGTGTTTTTTTCAGTCACCTGTGCTTGTATCAAACATTACTAGTGAGGGCAAAATATTGAGCAACAGAAAGTATCTTCCCTTCCAGCCTGATGAGCTCCACTAGCTAACGAACCGGCTAAAATATTTATGAATAGACTAAACGCTGATAATTTGATCTAAAAGTGTCTGGTCGCTGTTCTCTTTTATTTGCTCCACCTATTGTCTGGTTGTTCATTGTAATTTTGGGCTTTGTTCGATGTACTCATCTTTTAAGACAACTATGACCAAGTAATCAAGGCTGTCATCACAGCAGAACCTGGCTCTTGAGTCAAAAATCTCCCCGCTGGTCTTTTTTCATTTCCTGGCTCGGCATCAGGGGAAGAGATTATGTGATCTGATAGGTAAAATTATCCCATCAGAGGTGAATGTCCTAATAAAAGGCTTTTGCAGGCCTGGTTGTATGATATCCCTGAGAAGGCTACATTCATTTGGAGCCCTTTATTGAAGGGAATTCTCAGTCCCTATGGAAACCCAACGGGACAAAAGGCGATTCTAGCTGCTAAGACACCCACAGTTACACACATACACACACACACACACAGGTCAAGGATGCAAAACTGTTGCGTTTGCCTGACTGGAAGGAGAAAAACAAAAAGGAACGACAACAAAACACCCCAATGTTGGAAGTTTGGCTCAAAACTCAGAACAGCCTTTTCCCAGCTGGTTAAAATTTGGGGTGATGAGCGCTGCTCAGCCTGTCTGTCCAAAAAAAAAAAGGAGAAAATGGTCTCAATTGGTGTTTTTGGGGAAACTTGATCATGTTCAACAAATCTGCAGAAAGAAAAATGGGAATCTTTCTGGGCGACTTCCTCCAAGACCTCTGCCTGTTCCTC
Organism: Nycticryphes semicollaris; assembly: GCA_013400055.1. NCBI lineage: Eukaryota > Metazoa > Chordata > Aves > Charadriiformes > Rostratulidae > Nycticryphes > Nycticryphes semicollaris. Next base: position 176,966 of record VXBJ01003286.1, on the reverse strand, counting down.
TCACCATTTGGTCAGATGCTTTCTTTTTTTTTTTTCAGTGGGTTTTGAAAGGAATGTTAAAAACATGAAAAATACCCAACCCAACATTCTAAGGTTTACTTTGAATGATGCAAAAATACTTGGTGAGGGTGAGGAAGGTGGTCTTCTGGAAATTGTCCTCTCTTTGCAAGCTGTTGCCTAGGAGCCAGTTGGACACAGTGCACAGGTGGAGAAATATGCCTTGGAGGCTTCAGCAATTGGAAGAAGAAATGAGGATGTGTCCTTCTATCAACCTAGGGGATTTTAGGGAAGGAAGAGGGCAAAGGGGAGAAGAAGCTTGGTGTTGGTGCTGTTAGGAGTGGCTCAAAGGGATGTGGATGCCGGTCAAAGGGAGCTAAAGGTGGATGCCAAGTGTGGGCTTGTTGGCAGTGAGCCGGTGAACCGGGCAAAGGTGTGGTGGATCACATACCACAGTGATGCACTGGGTGAGCCAGGCCCCTTATCAGCCCCGCCATGGTGGTGTTTGCACACTGAGTCCTACAACTCGCTCTGTCACCCCAAATCTCCCCACTTCAAACCACAAAGCACCTTCTGCAAGGGTTGGGATTTGTCCCTGCATCTTGGGGAGGCTGTGGGAGGTAGAGGACAGCACAGTGCACATTTGAAAAGTGTGTTTTCAATTAAAAGAAGAAAAAGTTCCAAAACACACAGTGGGTTAAACATTACAGTAAAAAGCATTCAAGCTGCTCTTCCATTGCAAAGTAACCAACAGTTTATGTGTGTGATTGCAGACAGGTGGTTCCTGTTCGTACTAAAAATGAGTAATTCAAACTCTCAGAGGATTTCTTCAGAGACAATCTGGATAGACCTGGAAGTCCAATGTGCCTTTTAAACCATAAGTGTTTCCCCACTGCATCCCAGAATTCTCCTTTCCAAGGATTTTTAAGGAGCTCTTGGACAGCAGATCAGGATCATCTCACTGCATTCAGGGAGGGGGAAAAACCTGTTACCATAATTTAAGAGATCCCCTGCTCCCTGCAGCCTTCTGGGAAATCCAAAGTGGGGCTCCTTGCAGGTGGTGGGTGGCTGGCTGGCTGGCTGAAGGCTCTACTCATGATGGGATGATGACCCCAGCCTCCCCAGGGTCCACCAGCGTGGCTGATGCCTTCAAGCTCTAGTAGCTGTGCCTGGGTAGGTTATGCTCATGCTTGGTTGAAATACCCTGTCATGGCCTGCTTGCTGACCATTGGGCTGTGTTATACTGGAACAGAGACTGTCTTGATGCTGTTAGGACACTGCTGACATCTAAGGAGGTTTACACCACAGACACATAACAAATCACTGCTGTGCTCCGAGGCCTGGTGAAAGCCACCTGTGCGAGTCTGCAGGTGTGTGGGGGTATCTGGGTTATCACCACGGCTTTTTCTCTCCTACTGACAGGTCTCTGCCTTGCTGGATCCTTGCAAGGACCCTGTGCTGTCCCACAGCTCGTGCTGTTGCATTAGGCTATTTCCTTGCACACCCTGTTGCTGGTCCAAAGGACTGCAGGTTGAGATTCCCTGCTTGCTGGTCCTAGAAAATATAGGTTGCACTGATGAGCAGCCAGGATCTGGCAGCCTCGGGAGCAGGGAGGATGGGCATTCCCTTGGCACATCCAAACAGGCAGGTCTCTCCTGCACTTATGGATCTTGCAGCTCTGCTCCAAAGCCCTAGTTTGCTGGGGCAGAGGAGGGCAAGGAAACCAGTGCCGTTGCCACCTTTGTTGCTGTTGGGCTCATGTTGGCCCACTCACCTTATGCCGCAGTCTCACTTTTGGTCATTTTTCTGGCAATTAAGAGGTGTGTCCCCTGCTCGGTTGGCTGACCCCCACACAACGAGTCATCATAACAAACGTTTTCGCTTAATGCCTTGATGCAGTCAGACTGTTCCCATGCTGTGGGATTACAAGTCCACCCAGGCTTGCAGGAGGTTCTTGCTCAGCCTGAGGTGTCTTTGCACAAGGGCTGTTCCTCAGGTGCCCTCTGTTGTTGATGCTTTACTCTAGAAACACCTGATCTCTTTTGAAGGCGTTGTGGCTTCAGCTCCCCTGTACTTTTGGGTTATAGTTGTTTTGAGATTCTCATCACCAAAGCCCCAGCCCCTCTCCCTTTTGCACAAAGGAGAAAAAAATTTAATAATATTTTAGAACAAGGCCTGAGGGCTGCATTGCAGTTTAACTTGATCACCCCGGGGAATAAAAGAATACCACATGCGGAGATCTTTTACTTAACATTGCGATGTTTAATCTTGCCCAGTCAGCAGTTTTTGAACATATTCCAGGAAAGCTTTTAAGCCTGATAAAGCCAGGGCTTTTGCATTTTCAAGTGATACTTTAGCTACAAATGACATGCTCTACTTGTCATTTGGCTTTAAAGGAAGGTAATTAAAATCTTCCTAAGAGTACTGTTACACCGGGGAAAGAACTAACATAAACTAAAATAAAAAGAGAGAGAGAAGCCCACAAAAATGCAATTTAGCAGATGAAAAATGTAAAGGAAAACTGTTAAAAGATAAAAGTATCCAATGCACAATAGCAGTTTGCCAAAGGAGGATTAATGATATGGGAGGTTCCACGATTTATACGGGGAAAGCACGGGCAAGGCTGGGGAATTTCCAGCATATATTATTTGTAGCTTTTAGCGCCACTGTGGAAGCTACAAGACAGACTTGCGATGGTCTGTTGCAGTCCTGGCTGCAAAAGACATACTCTGTTATGCAAGGTGTGAAGAGAAGGTAAAAGACATATCCTGCTGCGAGCCCCTGCCCAAAGCTGGGTGGGTGCAAGTGAAACTTTTCAACAAGAGTTCTGGGGGCAATCATCCTGTGGGGGCTTACCTGAAATGTATTGGATTGGGGTCAATATTGTCTCTTCTCAGTTTTGGAAGGAGTACTGGTGAATCCATGGGGTGTTTGTGAATCCATGCAAGGTAATTCTCCCGATGAAGGGGTGTATTTCTCCAAAGGGAAAGAAATGCGGGGCAAGAAAGGTCACGAGGGAAGTACAGCCCTTACACAAAGGTGGCATGAGGGGGGAGAGCAGCTCCAGACCTCATCAGCCTCCCAGACACACATCTCAGCACTCAGTATGTTTTGCCCCAAAAGAACCACGGCAGGAACTTCTTCCCTTCTCCTTCTAGAAAGTCTCACGCTGTTGTGTCATTGCTCGTTTTGATCTGTGAAGAGGAAAAGGAATATGACTGAGGCCCATCATTCCCAAAGAACCCTCACTCCCAAACAGCTGGAACAGTTCAGAGACGTTCCAGCGTAAAAATGGGGAAATGAAATTTTCTCCTAGGATAACATCAAGCCTGCATCATTCAACAGCCTCTGGCATACTCAGCCGTCGAGAGAGGCCTGCTGATGAGTTCAGCAAAAACAGACACTATCCATCTCTCTGGGATCAAATGTAAAATAAGAATCCTTTTTTTTTTTTTTTTTTTTAGAGTCATGCTCTGATACCAGACCAGCCAGAGCAGCTGGTGGTTTGAAACCTGGAACTTCCCTCGTGACAGCAGATTCCCCTGGTGCCCACATATTTATTAGTATCGTTTGCTGCTATAAAATCAGTAATATCTCTGCTTGTTCGCTGCATGTAGTAGTTTCTCTTTGTTAGTGATTATTACTCCCTGTCTCTGAGACAAAGTCTTCCTCCCTGCTCCAGACACAAAAGCCTGCAGGGAAGAGAAGCTTCATCCTCGGATGGAAGAGCAGAAGACAGATGATTGCCACCAGCCCAACTGCATCCCACTTCTTATCCTTCCTTTCTGCAAGTCAAAGTGAGCCTTGTAAGAGAGAGAGAGAAGTTGATCGCCCCTGGAAGGACTTTGCTTCTCACCATGAGCAGCATGATGTGAACAGTGTGGTGTACATGGAGAGAGCAGAGGCATCAGGAGGGGAAAAGCAGCCTGTGGTGCTTGGGATGGAGCAAAGTGGCTTGATAGTCAAGCCTAAATATCTGTGTACATGTCCAACAGATGTGCTGACACCCACGGGAGGGCCTGGCCCCCATAGGAACATCCTTCAGCCCTTCTCTATGTTTTGGGGCAAGGTACAGTATGCCAGAGGATCTTCTGTTGCTCACAGGTGGATATATGCAGGACTAGTGTCTGATGTCTAGGTTTTTTTGCCCTCTGAGGCCTCAGGAAGGCAGGCTGGACTCTGACATTGATGGGGAGCTTCAGGCCAGTTTACAAACTATGATATACTCATGTTTTTTATGGTGAAGATGCCTGTGTCTGTGCCCAAAATGGGCCCTTTTCTGTGCTAACTGAACGTAGTAGGTGCAGTACCCACAGGCTGCCCTGTTCAGTCCAACTGATGACTCTGCCAAGATCCCTTACCCTCAGTGTGTGGCAGCTGCAGCATGGCATGGGGATGAACCTGCCTTCTTGGGGTGGAGACAATCTCTTTTAATGGCACATCACCATCAAAGGCACTTCAAGCTGGTTTTCCCCTTGCTCTGCTGAATACCCACCTCTGGCTCCAGAAGGAGTCGTTTCTGGGGTTACACCTAACACAAATTCCTCCCTGACCTCGAACTATTCGGAGCACTTGAAAGCTTTCCTATACCAACAGACTGGTTTTAGCACCTTGAAGCCCTTGCTGGCGAGCCCCAGCAGCAGGTGTAACACGCAGAAACCCAAACCCAGAAGCCGACATACCTTGCTGCTCTCTCGGAGACTGAAGGAATGGGAGGAAAGTTGCACGCAGTAGCGGAGATGAAAGATGCTGCAATGACTTTCTGCTGACATGTACAAATGTGATCCTGACTATTAACTTTAATGACCTGCCATTATGTGAGGGAAAAAGAAGGAGGGATCTAATTTTTTGTAATTACTTTAATTGCCACTCTGTGGTCTTGTTTTGTGCTACTGGTTTTGCAGTCAGGTGGGAAAAAAAAAACTGTCCTCATCCCCCTACCCCTCAAACCCTATCGTGTCTCAGATTTGGGTTCTCTCCTGTCCCAGTTATGCAAAAACCAAATCATCCAGGGAACCTAGAAAATGCTTCTGCAAATTTAAATACCAAATAGGCGCTCAATTTTTTAATATGGCTCTGAAATGGCAAAACTGCAGCTACAGATGAGTCTTTGTAATTTAGATATAATTGAGCCTTTAAACAAACCATGGGTTTGCAGAGCATGAACCAGTGGAACTGAGAGAGGCTGTAAGTAGAAGGATGGAGCATTTCCTTGTGTGTGAGGAAGACTTGATTGTGTAAGGGCTGTTTACTCCAGTTAAGGGCTCTATTAAAGTCAATAAGACTCATTTCCTTCACTGAGTGGCTTGCAAGGGTCAGAGGTCCAGGACTGGGCCCTCATTGCTGCAGGTTTTCAGGCCCCATATTGCATATTCAATAATATCTATCATCAGTTAATTAATCCATAAATATGAAGGGTTATTCCATGCAGAGAAGATTATTACACTGAAGATATTAATATTTAGTCATCATGCTTTTCATCCGTTGTTCAAAATACTCTACAGCACAGGGGAACATTTATGTTCTTGGTTTTAGAGGCTGAGAAAATGAGGAAGAGGAGGATGAAATCCAAGAGCAAGGCCAATGGGAAGATCCAAAAGATTGACCAGTGTTGCACCCATGGGGTTCTGCAGTCTCCAGGCATGTATTCCTGTTTGAAGTCAAACCCAAACTCTCCCTCTGGACTGGGCTGAAGGAGGAGTTTTGGGTTCTGCTCCAGCCTCCCCGCTGGACTGGCTGCATCTGAAGTAAAACTGGTTTTCTTTTCTCAAAGCCAGCCCCCCTCCCCTTCTTTTTTCTTTTCCCTTCTTTTCTTTTTTTTAATGAAAAATGTGAATTCCACCACAGTGAAACTTGTAATGAATTTCTGATCATTTTTCTCAATTATTAGCTTTGGAGAAAGGAAAGAGATAACTCTGAAAAAGTGCTCAAAGGTCTTGTGACATTTTTTGAAATGCACCATTTCAGTTCTTGCTTCAAGCTTTCCCTTAATTGTATAAGTGATTCCAAGACATTTTCAAGAAATCAATGAGAAGGATGGTTTCAATTGGATTGAAATGTAACATTTTAAATGACCCATTCTACATTTCTTTCAGTTTGTGATGTGCCAAAAGTTTAAAAAAAAAGAAAAAAAAAAAAAAGCCTGGTTTTGATCCACTCCCAAATTATTTTTTCCTTAGTTTTTCAAAATTGGAAAAACTTTTTTCTTACAAAGTCCTGCAGCTCCCTTCAGTGCCTTCCTGCTTCACTTTCTCTACATGTGAAATACAGTTAATAATTTCCTCTCTAGTAGAAAGGTTGAGATAATTAACTTCAGGACTTTGAGGCCACTTGGACAGCCTCAGCTGGAAGCAGCTGGTGTGTTAGCAGAGAGTCTTAGTGCTTCTGGCCACCTTTGGAAGAGCTGGAAGCAGGAGCAGGGAAGGGTCCAGGGGCTGAACCCAATGCAGGGATGCATTGTGCATTTCTGGTGGCTTCACACCACCCTCAGACAGATGCCTGCAGAGCCTTGACGAGGTTTATCCTGGCAATAGGCATGGGCTTTCACACCTGTACACAAGGCTGCACATTGCTGAGTTGAGTTTGGGCTGAACGCCCGGTCTGTGAGCTATTTTGAAGTCTCAGCAAGCTTAGCTTTTGATTTGAGGCTGAGCTTTTATTGCCTTGAGTTGGGGGAGGCCTTGTATATGAGCAGAGCACTCAGCGGGTGTTAATCTTCAGCCTTTGACATGTGCCCTGTGGGGTACAAAGCGTAGAGAATTGCAAAGTCAAGACCTATTGTTGCATGCACCTTTCTTGCCACTTGTGCAACCTCCGAAGCATTTTTCTAACAAGTATTTGTATTCGTCCTTTGCCATTTCACTTGCGTTCTTGAACCTACTAAATTAAATCAAAGGGAATATGGACAGTATCTTCGCAACTCCATAGAAACAGCACAGTTCCTCTGGGACAAAGATCACATAGCTTGGGGGATTATGTTGGAAAGAGTTTAAAAGAAACTCCGTTAGAAGTAGGAGGTGCCAGAGATGACAAACTACCCCTCCCCACCCCCCAACTTTCCTACTCCATGCTGCAGATACAAGTGATTTTGCAATTTCCAATGGGCTTTGGAGGAGAAAACAAGCTTTGGCCTCAATCACATCCAAACAAATAGGTGTATCAGTCCCTCCTGTTTGCATGTGCTCTTGAAAGGGCAGGCTGGATGACTGTCCTTGCCTGCCAGGCAAATCTGATGGCCTGTTTCAGGTCTTGGGGCCGACTCATGCAAGGTATGGAGTTAATGTTGGTCAATAATTCAAAGCTATGTCCAGACAGATCCACCAAGCACTGAAACCCTGGGGATGTATAACAAGTCATGTAATTGTAGTTCAGACAAACTGAATGAACACTAGTCATAAATAGTCCAAGTATAACAAAACCAGACCTAGCACCAAGAAAGAAGCCATGTGCTGGGTGCCTTACTAGCTGGACTGTGATAAGAGCACTTTTCATGAAGAAATCCCTTTATGACTTTTTCTTGCTTGTACTCCTTGCAGGGCAGGCTGAGCTTGGGGTAATGATGTGGGTGGCTTCACTTCAGAGATGTGTGTTCCCCCCGCCTATTTAGACAGGCAACATCAGAAGGGCTACACAAAAGAAGAAATGGTAGAGGAAAGAGCCGGAGCTCTTGATGCTGAGGTTCTTAAACATCTCTGCCATCACCAGCCTCCTTTCTGCTAACTGGCAGACTCAACCAAGCAGCACAAAAAGGACATTGGTTTTTAAAGCTTAGCTCTCCTGCTCAGGGTTGAAGCACATTGGTAGGGAAATCTTCTACAATGCCATTTTGTAGAAAATAAGGCTTCCCTCTCTAGGGCTCTTAGTCTGGTACCTTAAATCACCATTAGACTCACAAGGGAGAAGAAGAAGCAAACATTCTTTACTCTTTTTATTGTTTTCCACTTAGTCAACAGTTAATATTTTTGGAAGCCTTGGTGTACTGATTGCTGTAATTGAGTAACCCCCACAAAAAAGGAGCTATGTCGTGCTTTTAGTCCAAACTGCTGGCCTACTCCAAGCAAAACCCAGCTAGAAAAAGAATAAAAAGAGCTAAAAAAAGTGCTGTGTGTGTAATTTATCCAAATGCCGCTGCACGCTTGGGAAGGGCAGCAGGGAAACCAACATTCCTGTCTCCAGTGAGCATTCCACAGAAATTCACTGAGGAAAGAAAAAATCCCCAACAACCAGCCATCACACAAAACACTTCAAACAGCTTCCAAATGCTGAGATTTGCTCTGCAGAGAGGCAGTGTTTGCCTACCTTCTCCCCCAACCATTCCTCCATCTCATTACTTGATAGTGCTAGGCAGCTTAGCTGTTTCTAACCCAGATTCCTTTGAAAGCATCTCTGCATGCTACAGAAATTGGGTTATGTTGAAATAGGATCTCTATCAGGAGGAGAAGGGTGTCTGACCTTCATGGCTAGGACCAGATACAGAGGTAGGCACTAAAGTAAAGATGAGCTAGAGTGTAAGAGACCAGATCCGTCTCCCACCCAAACAGTGACTGCAGGTTTGGCAGCCCAGGCTGCAAGGTGGGCTGGGGACAAGGACAGGGCTGGACTGGAGTCCAATGTCTGAGCAGGAGCAACACCTCCTGCATGTCCCACATCTGCAGTTGTGAAAGCCGGTGGGAAGTTAGCCTGAGTTCTTTTATTAAGAGTGGTGAGACATCATGGTGAAAGGTCCAGTATCTCAAGCCATTGATTGAACAGAAAGTTACTGCAGTCAGTCTGCATTAACGAATGTCACCTGTCTCAGCACGACGAGTCACCCAAGTGTTGTTGTACAGGTCCTTCTCCCATTCCCAGGTTAATTCAGGAAAGCAATAGCGTCACTGAAGCATCATAGTGACAGGTCACTACGACTACCTTGTACTCCTGATGTCTTACCAAGGCTTGCATCAGAAGATCTCTCAAATCCCTTATGAAATAAACATACTGGGCAGCAGGTGACTCACTAACAGAGACTTCAAAGGAAATTAAATTCCTGAGAACTCTGGGTTTTTTTCCTTAATAAAGGTTCTTTCCTTTTCTATCTATTTATTAATTACCAACCATGGCTATTGTTATGTTCTGTTTAATCACTTTCCTTCTATTCTCATTCGTGTTTGCTCTGGTATGAAAAACTAATTTAAAGAGAAGACTTCAATGAGATTGTGTTACAGTGTCACAAAGGAAGGAAAGCAGATTGGAAATCGAGTGTCCTCGGTCCAGCAGGGTGAAAGCACAGCCCCAGCTGGAGCAAAGGCACTAAATTCAATAGGGAGTTTATGGAGCCTCTGCATGGATCTACAGAAACATACGTTAGCCAAAGGGATATTGTTTAACCAGTTTTCAAGTTTACTTAGCTTGGGCAGTGAAACTTGTCTGACCAGTTTGAGCCGTTTTCACTTCCTTGTTCTTGTTTTCAGAGGATGTGGGAAATTTGCAAAAAAGGATGCCGAAAAGATTCTGCAAGGGAAAGCTAAAATCCAGTAGCATCTTCTTTTTTTTGTTTGTTTGGTTGTTGGTTTTTTTCTGAAAAAGAGGGAAAGAACTCTAAATTTAGACTGCTATGTACTTGATAGCAGAAATAAATCGAGAAATTTACCGAAAGATCCATCTGTTTTGATGCAAAATCCAATCCTGTTTCCCACTCTCCAGAGATGCTGCCTGGTAAAAGTGAACCCAACAAGCTTTCTGTCTCCATACAAAAGGGGTGCAGCTGATACACCGGAGGGGAACTTGCCATCAGTTCTTGGCTACTATTTCAAACTAGATATACTGGTATACTGGGAATGTCTTCTTTTTTTTTTTCCTTCTCCTTTTTTTTTTTTGGTTTTTTTTTTTGTTTGTTTTTTGAAAAATTACGTAGGACGCTTTTGCCACGCACCAAGTGATAAGTCCTTCTGCCAGCCTCCTTCCCCATGAGATGACTGTTTGGACACAGTGCCATGCTCCAGTGGAGTTATATGACTCAGACCCCTGATGGAGGTATGTTAAAATTTTGTCTGGCTCCTTCCATGACAAACACCTTTTTTAAAGGCTGAATTCTTCTGCACATATCCAGGATACCTGGTATAAGTCTCTATTCCGAGAAAAATCAGCACCCTCATTGCCCTAGTTTCTGGTCTATGCATCACTTGTGCATTTTTGAAATTAAAATCTCAGCTTAGAGAAGTGTTTCAGCAGCACCAAGGTCTTCTCTTAGTCAGCAGAATTAGGCGATGAAGTCTGCACAAATCAGGTGTCTCTGATTTGTGCAGAGTTCATTAAAGATTTACGTTCTTCCAGGAATTTTCTGCCTCTGAAAATCAGATTCTTTTAAGGTGTTCTAGTGGCCAAAACTGACGGTACTCCAGCTCACCGGCTGTTTTTGAACTTCTTGGCTCAGCAGAGCAGCAGCTGCTTGGTGGACACTGGAAAGTGAGATTTTGCATTTGTACAGGTTTGCCTGTACAATGGTAAGTGTTTGCTGCCCCTTACCTCCTCTGCTAATACTGAAATTGGATCAAGGACAATATATCAGCTGGGCTTTTAAAGGTGGTTGTCACACGTTTCTGGAGAGTAATGTACCATGTGATAAATACCTGTGGGCACTGTAGCAGGGCATAGAGGGTATTGGCCAGTCCGGGACTACTTTTAGTAAGAAAGTTGGGCAAAGATTGATGCTGTGTTCCTTGCAAAGGTACCTAAAAACAAAAATGGGTTTACTGGTGTCTGTAAGAAAGGACATAGACAAAACTTCCGGGGATGCACCTTTAGCTATGAGATGATGTACAGACACTGGCTGGCTCCTGGAGCCCAATTTGGAGCAAGATGAGGTCCTGGGAGAGAAATGGAAGCTAAACACCACTGCCTTTCTGCATCCTGTACTTTTGCAGGCTATTAAGATCTTGAATAGGATCTGGAGGAAAAGACATGACAGGCATTCACTGTGGCAGAGAAGGGTAACTCGGAGACTCAACATCAGCTGGAGAAGTCACCTCCTCTGTCTTTGCCAGAGCCCGCTCTGCCTTTCCTGCTCTCCTGACATAACTGAGGACTGTTTCCAAATCAATGGGAAATTGAAAACCCACAGCTGGCCAGGCCACCTGCGCCTGCAGCCCCTGTTGCCCCTCGTCCACTCCCCGGGGAAGGCATCCAGTTGTGGAGCGGGGCAGAGAGTGCTGGCATGCATCCGAGCCAGGGGGTCAGCCGGGGAGGCAAGGGGCCGCCCGGCCCCCAACACTGCGCCTGTTGTGGAGGGGGATTACTGCAGGAATTAGTGCCGGTGGATAGAGACAAACTCTCGGGCAACAACTGTGGGTGTCCTTTCCCCCAACCCTTCCCAGGGAATCTGCCAGCCTGGCCCGTCTCGAATGCAACCCCTGTGTGTCGGATCAGCGCAGCTGTATGCGCGCCACTGCTAATCCGTCTGCACAACACGCCGTGCACCAGCTGCCCAGCCCAGGGGCCAGGGGGGACGAGATGGTGCCAGGGCCCACCACAGGATGGCCCAGACCCCCTCTGCATTCTCTGACCTGCAGGAGGAAGTGAGCCATCTATGGAGGTTTCTGGTCTGCAGCTGCAGGATGCAGTCCAGCTCTCGACCAGGAGGTGTGCCAGCCTTTAGCTCTTCTTGCTCATCCTCTGCCTCACCTCCTCAAGTCAAGAGGATGGGGTCAGGCTCTTCTCAGTGGTGCCTGGTGACAAGGGGCAATGGGACAGAAGCTGGAACAGAGGAAGTCCTGTCTGAACATGTGGAAAAGCTTCTTTATTTTGAGTGTGGCAGAGCACTGGCACAGGCTACCCAGAGAGGGTATGGAGTCTCCTTCTCTGGAGATATTCAAAATGCACCTGGATGCATTCCTGTCCAACCTGCTCTGGGTGACCCTACTGTGGCAGGGGGTTGGACTAGATGACCTCTGAACATCCCTTCCAACTCCTACCATTCTGTGATTCTTGTGATTCTATGATTCCTTCTTTGGACATCTCTGGCACATTGCATTGCACAGAATGGTTGCAATCTCAAGTTGATAAATCCTCCACTCTCTTGTCAGGTCCATGTTTGCAAAGCAGAAGGTAGTGATGCTTCATCATCCTCATATCAGCCTGGATGCATCCCTTCAGCCCACAGCAGAATGTATGGCTTCAGGCTCAAGCATGGAGGTACCAGTACTGAAATCACCATCACTGTTCCCAAAGTGCTTTGAGATCTTCCAAGAACACAGCACAAGATATGTTTCTCCCACACACACATGCACCTCCCATTTCTGTGGCAATTAGTCCCTGTGAGTTAATTTCTCAACCATCGGGACCGGCAGATGGATTGCAGATCTGCATCGCCTGTACCGGATGAGGATCCTGTCACAGCGCCGTGCTCTCAGCTCCAGAACACGCAGCATGTTTGCCTTTGATTAGGGTTGCTCTTGCTTTCCAGCTTTCTGTCACCACGCTGTTGTTTTATAACTTGATACCTAATTTATTTTAATGACAACAAATAATTTGGCAAGTCCTCTCCACCCTTGCTCTGGCAAAATCCTGCTCTACAATTGATAAAGCTATTAGGTTGGGGGCAGGGAGAGGGGAAGGGGAGGAGAGGGTGTATTTTGTGCTGTTGGTTTGGGGTTGGGTTATTTTGGTAGGAACCTAAAGACATCAAGGAAATCTTTGAAAAATTACCCTGCCTTTCCTTCAGAGCTGTCAGTCAAAGGAGGGGCTGCCATGTCCAAAATGTGTATTGACAAAGCAATGGGTGACACACAGAGCTGAGGCAGGCAGGGCTGCGATCCTGCTGCATCCCTCTTCCCTCCCAGCTGGAGTGACAATGCTATCCTGTTGCTCTCTGCTCACCAAAGAGCTGGGCTGCTCTCAGCATCCTGTCCAGGAGGAGGCAAATCCTTCCCTCCAAACAGGATCAGCTGCAATCCTTGTCCTTCAACATCCCTTAGAGGGATTTCCAGGAGTCTTCTCAACTCAGGCGAAGTTACAGGGAGATGCACAAGTTTGGCGTATGGGGTCTGGGTGGGTCAAGCTGAAAGTTCATGACAAAATCAGCAGCCGTTTTTGCAAGCATGACCAGAAGTGACTCCTGAAGCTCAGACAGTGCCTGAGCAATAGGTTTGGCCTTGAGTCCCAGAAATCCCTGACCAACAAACCACTAAGTTGTCCCCTTCCTGCATACAGGGTCAAACTCCAACTAAAGCTTGCCACGTGTGCAGTGTCGTATTTGGAGACCTTCTGCATATGGATGTCTCTGTGGCAGAGCTGCAAGAAGGAGGCTGTTACCCCACGTGCACCAAGGACAACCCATCAGCCTTGCTCCCACTGACTCACCCCAGGGCATGGAAGCATCTACAGGATGAAATTCAGCTCCATGCTAAAGACCGGCATTAATATATGCTGCAGGCATCCTTTGAGTCTGCATGGGTCAGGCAAGACCAGACTCCTTGAGGGAGCCAAAATAGTGTTTACAGAGGTCTTCTCTCCCTCATACATGAGATACGGCTCTGACCTTATCCTGCCTGACCTCCAGGCTATACCAGTTTGTTCAGCCTGCAGATAGACTGATGGTCTGCAGAGATTCCCTCTACTGAAAAAATACACTCCTTTCTTCTGGGGTCCTGGGGAACCTCTAGTCTTATTTCGTATTCCGATAAGTAAAAACAAAGAGCCAAAGTGGAGCAAAACCAGATGCATTAATTAAACAAACACAAACTCTATGGTCCCTGCACGTCCTCAACGAGAAGTTGGCTCTGATTTATCAAGACGCATTTGGCTTGCAAAGAATGAGGCCAAATGTCTCAACATCTATAGCTCTCGGCTCGCAGGATCCCACAACACTTGACTTTTCTGTGCTGGCTCGTGGGCAGGCAGAGAGCTGCCCCAACATGCTGCCAGCCTGCTAGAAGCCTATGAAACAACTCCTCCTTGTCCTCGCTGGTATGTGAGCCCACGGCCAGCAAACCCGAGTGGGACACACAGATGGCACCACCACCCAGCAGAAACCAGCTTCTCTGCAAAGAATAACGCCTCTGTAGTGTTTTCTTTTCTTTAGCTCTAAAAATAAAGCGACAAACAAATGGGGAGGGATGTGTGAACTGAGGACTGCAATGTGGGGAGCAGGAGCAGGGAGGGTGAAGAGGAGGCAGTGCCTGGAGACGGTGCTCTGGGATTCACAGTCTGTTGGTTTTAAATTTGAAAATATATCCCTGGGGGACACTTGAAGGAGATGAGTACTAAGGAAAGGATGAATTGCAGGCCAATGATAATAGTCTTTATTAAACCAATCTCCTGCTGAGGCCAAAAAGAGTTCACTCCTTTGTATTATTAAGTCTTCCAATATATAAGAGATTGCTGCGACCAGGAACAGCCTTTCTCTCCATGCCCACTGGAGAGAGGTCCAGAAATGATGGGTTACACTGCAGCAGAGGAGTTTTAAGTTAGAAAAAAGCATTCTAACTGGAAGGAGTTAAGCATTGGGAAAAATTGCCTGATGTTGAAGTGGAGTTGCCACCCTGGAAGCTTGCTGAGACCAGGTTTGGCTGACCTCTGCCGGGTACCACTGGAGAGATGCTGCGCCCGTCCAGGGTAGAGGGATGGATGGGATCACTTCAGCAGGTCTCTCCCAGCCTTGTTTTCCATTATTCAATGACAACAGCATATGGTTTGTTGTGTGATGCTGGTTACAGAACTTCTTCACCCATCAGATCCTTCTGGATTTGTAGTTTCTAGTGTAGGACTGCCATCGGTGGCCCCTGGCATGAGATTTTCTCCCCCAGAGTTAACTGTTGTCTAAATTGCACGTCACAGCAGAGCAGACATGCTTTGCTACGGTCCAGAAACCACTCAGGCCCTCCAGTGCCTCCGTCTAGAGACCCAAGCTGTGCCTTATTTGTAAGCCAACGATGCCATGTTCAGGGGCTGCCATCTAAGTCGTGGATTTGTTGTGCAAGAGCTAAACTGTGCAGTAGAGCATTTGGCTAGTACCAAAATACCACCAGAAGCTGGAATGCCACTTTCTCTGTTGGCAGTGCCCAAGGTAGGTGAGGTTTCTTTCTATGGATGATAGGGCTACATCCATGGAATAAATTAGCCATAAATTAGCCTGTGGCTGTTTCTGTCTCAGATTGTCCCTGCCACTGCTGGCTGGAGAAACTTAGAAACTACTTGGGCAGTAAAGAGATTGCCTACCACCTGCCAATTTTGTTGTATGAAATTGGAGGTTATTTCTGCTCAGAACTGGGCTTCCTCCAGTGTTGGGTTTTTTTTTTTTTCTAACACAGCTGCTATTGAACCTATTGCTAAGGCAATAGGTTCATATTTAAATACATATTGATAAGTCTGTATTTGAATTTCAGTGATTTCTGAGCCTTCTGACACTCTCAAACATGCTGTATTTGTGGATTATTCACAGGTGGAGCTAATAATTGCAGTTTCATATGGAAGGGGAGGCATCAGAATTCAATAATGAGCATTTGATGGAAGGAGAATACCAGTAAGACAGAGGTCATAAAAATACCATACACAAACCCAGCTGTTCATCCATTTCCTCCATTGCTCATCATTGCAATGTCTGCTGGCTGAATTATTTCCTTTCTGTTTAAAAGAAGATAAATGACCCAGCAACCGAAAAGAAATTAAGCCCTAAAGTGAATGCAAAAGGTTCCCAACTGAAAAAGCATTTTTTCTTGCAAGCGCAGCCCTGAGTTGGGTTATGCTGGCAGACGCCACAGAGAAGCTGGCGTTTGAGAGTGTGAAAATATAGGCCATATCTAATTGCAACTATTTTGCCTGCTCAGACTTACAGCAAATTTAGATGTTTTCAGGCTGAAGGCTCTGTTGCCCTATTAAGGTAAGTCGTAATTAGGTGGGGTCTTCTTCAATTAGCGCCAAACTTAACTTGACCTCTAGGTGGTTAATTAGGGGTTCTCAGCCCAGCAAGGTTCCTGGAAAGTTGTTTACAGCTGTACCTGAGATGGCTGTGAACCTCAAGCCCAGTCTGTGTGGTGTGGAGGCAGTTTGGGTATGTGCTGCTGCCGTGCCCTGCAAGTGCTGGAGCTTCATTTCCCACACTGCTGGCTGCAGGAGCAGCAGGGATGCTGCAAATGAAGCCCCAAGACCCTGACTGGGATGCAGGCATGGTCATGTTCTCCGGGTTAGGGAAGACAAAGCAGTACCACAGGCAGATGGGTATGTAACCTTCCCTTCTGGCTCTATTCCGATGGTCTTTTTTACCTCTGCCTGACCTGGAGGGCCCAGAGGAAAGACCAAATGTCCCATCCATCCCCTCTTCCCCCATGTCCTGCTCTGTGGATGGTCATTTCCATGCTGCTCCTTAGGCAAGGGCTGATTTGGAGTTCCCTGAACAATCATCAGGAAGGAAGACAATACGGATTTTAAATGAAAATAGTTACAAGTGGGGAGTCGTCATGCTGAGACAAAATTCATTTCAGACTGCCTGTCTTGCAGCTATTTGGCAAGCCCTTCAGCATGTAATCTTCCCATTTCCTACAGGCGAACTCTTTTTTGCACACTTATAATTAGGTGTGTTTTTTTTCTCCTCTCTCACTAACCTCAGGCTCCAGGCTTGCAGCTTCCGAAAGTAGCTCACACCCCATTATTTTAATTTTCTTTTTTTTTTTTTAACCCTGCTTTGCAGGGGAGAGAGGAGGGGTTGGGGAAGGAGATTATGCAGCAAGTTGGAGGGAAAGGTTTTGGCTGCAGTGTCCTGCAGCAGTTTGGGAAAGAGATGGGAGCCAAGAAAGCGGTTGCAAAGGGTTGGGGGCCAATTGGGCTGAGATGTGCCCAGTGGCACAGGGAGCAGTGGGTGGCTGGAGGGTGGGAAGAGCTTTGCCATGGGAACAGTGGCATCTCGGGGAGGCTTTCTGCTGCACAGCTGACTGCTCAATTTCACTGAGCAAAAACCTTGAGCAGAGGCGGTTTCCCCTTTATTGCTTTGGGGATTTGACATGATTACATACATTAACTTGTGGCTTTTCTCTTGTAATTGCTGGTTACTTCCTATAAATGTGCATGAGTGGATATACACACGTGCATATATATATGCATGCATATATGTGTGTGTATATGTATATATACACACGTGTCCGTATATATGTACAGAAGTATACATGATATTATTGGACTTATCACACCTTAAAGCAGGTTGCATTGAACTCCAGCTATAAGGATTCTGAAAATATGCCCTGGGTGATCTGGGAAATGGAACTCTATTTATCTGTCTATTTCTTATCTATTTGTTTTAACATCTGAGTTCCACGTTTGCAGGCCCCTGGGTAACAGATAAAGTCATGACCATTGTCTCATGGGTACCTGGGTGGAGAGAAGGCATGAAGGCTCAAATGATCCCTGTTTCCTGAGTAGAGGCAGCAGGAACTGGCGCCCGAGCTTCCCCTGGTTTGTGTATGAGGTGGTGTGGGATGCATGCCAGGTTACAAAGAATTGGAATTTTCAGGATTTGAAGGTAATTGCCTCTGGTTTGTATCCAGAGAGCATTTCTTCAGTTAAATAAAATACATATTGTAGAAGATGCAGGAGAAATGATGAGTTGGTCTCTTATGGAGGATGAGGGCCATGTTTAGGTGATGCTCAGCAGAAGATATCTGCTTGGCATGTTGGAAGTAATGAGGATGAGATACATGGCCCCAGTTACCTGTTCTTCTCTTTGCCCTAAATGTTATGCAAATCAGAAGGTTCTTTTGCATAAAGATAGCCTGAAAAAATCTGAAAATGTGATTACCTTCTGATTTAATAAAATCCCATTTTCTGATGTAACCTGAAGTGGAGATGAGATGTGAAAGGAGAATTGGTAGATGCTTGTTCAAATTTATTGCTCTGTTTTTATATTATATTAATTCCATTCTTCAGGGGGTCTACACCTCATCCACAGGAAGTACTTATTTCTGACCCTTTTAGCATGATTTAGCTTCTGGTTTTGAGATTTTTTTCTTATTATTTTTTTTTTTTTTCCCTCTGAAGCAGTGGAAATTAGCCACAGCTAGAAACAGGATGTTGAGCAAAGCAGTTAACGGTCCTAGTGGTATTAAAATCTCTTGGATGCCTGGTAGATAGATCATTCCTCCAATAATCAGGCAGTCAAACTGCCTGATTTAGGGTGCAAAAATGACTTCTCTCAGGTCAGAAAGGTGAGGACTTTGGAGAATGCAGAGGATCACTGTGGATTTCCCCCAGCAAACTCCCTCTTATTGCAGGAAACTTGCATCACTGATGCTCTCACATATTACAATGGTGGTTTTGTGTGTTATAAGGTGCTGGGAGGTTTCTGTGATAGCAATGAATGGGGCATGTGGGGAGTGGGTGCTCTGTGAACCTGCCTGGACTAGATGCTGCTTGCTTTCCTGAAAAGTCAAGCAACTGATGTGGGTTTGAGTGTGGTCCATTGGAGTCCTGCGTTCCCAAAGCCTTTTTTCCTAAGTGACCCTATTGTCTTTACTCTAGCATGGTAAAGAAGGGTTTCCTGAATGTCCGTTTCCTGATTTTCCCTAAAGCCTGGACCTGATGGTGCCTCCTGTGCCACAGGTGCTGTACCGAGCTCCATCTCCCCCAGCAATCCTTGGTGACATCACACAGCAAAACCTAAATTTGAGCTGTTCAGGCCCATAGGGTCATTTAAATACTACTGACTAAGAATTCTGTACCTGGCATTGCTGTAGAGATAACTCGGCAGGCAAAATATTAACCTGGCTCCAGCCAGAGCCTTAGCCATTTGACTGGTGATAAAGAAACTTATCAGCTAATTACAGCTGGGCTTGGAGCCTTTCAAAGAACTTGCAGGGTTTCCACCCCACCCCCCCCACCTCACTGTTAAGAAAAAGTAGTAAAAAGGACAATTCAGGCTAGAGTTGAATTAAAACCCACAGATCTCCCGATTTAATCTGTGTCACAGGATCTCTTGTTCCCTGTGCAGCAACAGACCCTTTGGGAACTGACCAAGGCTCGTACCATGGCACAGTTTGGCTCTGATGAGGTTTTGACAAGCTCCAAGGATTAGCCAGCAAAGTTTACCTTGGGGAGCTATTGCCACAGAGTGGAGCACAGCAGCTCCTTCTGCTCCTCATCTCTTTGCAAGAAAAACAGCACTGGCTGATTATGGCCCCTTGTGCCACAGTACAGCATGGAAGGAAGGAGCCATCATTTGATGACCTGTAAAATGAAATCCCTTGCAACGTGAGGCAATGTGTTTCTGGAGGGAATTCTGTGTGTGATTGCAGTCACAGTGGCTTTGGTCACCCGGTGCCATTAAGGAGAGTCCAATGCTCACGGCTGCTGTGTGTGCTCCCCCGGCTAAGAGAAATGTTCATAAGAAACACTGGGATACAGCATGTAGTGAGGTAGAGGATTACAAATCTGCCAAAGCTTTCTGGTGTTCAAAAGCCATTAAAACTTATTAAAGGGAAGGCAGATTTCACAGTTACCTCTGCTATATAACTTACAAGATGCAAACTTTAATTTGGGTGGTCTTTTCCTCTGGTATCTCATCTTGCCCTGTCATTCTACTTCACTCTGAGCTGCAACAGAAACCTGGGACTTTGCAGATCAGTTCTCTAATACAGAGAAGAATGGGGGCTGGTTTGTCAGTTTTTTATTTTTCTTTTTTTTTTTTTTTTTTTATAATTTATCTTATAGATACTAGTCTTGGAACAAGGACAATCCCGTCTTCCAGGAACCTCAACTCAAAATCACAGCCTGTTTCCCAAGCAGTTTTTCTACCCTGGGAACTAAGGCTAATCACAGTCTTTGCAACCCACCCACTTACACCATAGTCCTGCCCGATAATCTCTGTTCAACTGCACCAGACCCCCAACAGGCAGCAGGACTGGCCCTTTTCTTCTGCTGAGACCAGTATTGCCACCTGATAACCCAGCAAGGTATTTTAATGTCATGCCACAGGATCAACTGTGCTAAAATGCTGCATTACATTTCAGTTGCCACATCTCTAGTAAGACAGGAGGCCTTTCAGTACTTAAAGAGGGCTTGGAAGAGAGATGGGCACAGATTGTTTTAGTAGTGCTTGCAATGACAGGACAGGGGTAACAGTTTTAATGAGAAGAAGGTATATAAGGGAAAAAAATTTTACAACGAAGGTGGTGAAACACTGGAACTGGCTGTCCAGAGAGGTGTTAGATGCCCCATCCCTGGAAACGCTCAAGGTCAGGTTGGATGGGGCTTTGAGCAAGCTGATCTAGTTGAAGATGTCCCTGCTCATGGCAGGGGGGTTGGACTAGACTTTTAAAGGTCCCTTCTAACCCAAACCATTGTGTGATTTTGGAAGTATCCAGCAATGGGAAACAAAAAAGACTGAAGATGTTAAAAGGTTTAAAATGAGATTGATCAGTTTGGAGAGGAGAAAAGTCAAAGATGTTTTGAAGTGTGCAAACAAAGCATGGAAAGAAAAGACTTACTCCGTGGTCTTGCAGACTTCCTATGTTCGATGGGGAGCTGCATGCAAGTAAGGAGCTGCAGTGCCAGAAAAAAAAAAGGCAGCCCGGCGGGTGGCTTCCCCCACAGCCCAGCACATGCTTCAACTCCTGAACTGTGAGCGATTTTCATGGGGTGGTGTAATCTATCCACCCCAGCCTTGCTAGAATGACAAGGAGAGACAGAATAATTTTCTCCAGTTCTAGAAAACTGCAAAGTGCTGCTTACAGTAACACATTAGCGCTTAAATCCCTTCATTCCTACAGAATGAAATGGATATTGATAATTATTAATGGATAATAAACTTGCAGACTGGAAAGGCAATATTCATCTGATCATGGACAAAATAGCATTTGCAAATATGTCAGTCCAGTGGAAAAACTCTGCTGAAATCATATTACTTACTGGGGTTTTTTTGAGTAAATGTTCTTGAATATTGTTTCAAGGAATTTTGTTTTAGGGAAAAGCCAGATTTGCCTGTGTCAGAGAAGTTAAATTGTTTGGGGTATCAAAGGGTCAACAAAAGTTGCTGTGGGTTGCTGCTTCTTTATGGCCCTTGAACTATACTGATTGAAGCGGCATTCTAATAAAACTTTGGAATTCACTAGAATAGCAATTTTCAAATAAAAACAGTGACTTTTCCAACTTTTGGTATTTCTTGGTAATAAATAATACATTGGAATTGAGATTTTTTTAATTTTAAATAGCAACAGGTTTTCTTGTAGTGTTTTTAAACACTCGTTTACAAGTTTCTGTGCCATTTATTAGGTTGTTCTGAATTTGACTCTGCTCATAGGCTTGTCCCGTTAGGTTTGTGTGGAGTCTGGTCTGGTGTTTTGTCCCAAAGAGCTAACTCCCGTGCCATGCGATCCATTCAGTTCAGTTATTCCAGTAATGGGTTGAAAAGTGTTCACAGCAGTGACAGATAGGGGGTCTTTGGCTAGGATTGTTCAGGGATTGTTCAAGCAAATTACAGGCCATCAGCAAATGCCTTAGTCAATGTTTTAATGATTGCATGACTTTGTTCCACTGCAGATATTTCAAGGTCAGGTAATTGAGTGCTATTTAATTGCTGAATGGCTTTCTTTGCAGCTGACACATTTCAGGGCACCACTGTGCACCGGAGAGGTGCCCTCACCAGCTGTTAGACAGGGAATTGAGAAGGACATTTACCGTGGCCTGGAGTTGCTGCCTTCCTAAAAAGGAAAAAGAGTTTCTTTGGATGGATGCCAGGGAGGTACTCTCCTGCAGTTCTCCACTCAAGGATGGCTGATGACCAAACCTGACCCATTCTGCACTTAGCTGACAGATAGTTATGGACAGCAAAAAAAGGCAGATGGCTGAGAAGGGAAAACCTTTTACAGTGTGGGATTAGTGTCCTCTGGCCAGCTGGCTATTTGTGCATACTTTATTCAGAAAACTTTAAAACATAGGATAATTTATGTGTTCAATGGACCAGAACCAACTCTGGGAGCCTTAAGGGTTTTCCATCATCCTAAGAATGAAATAGCTGAAGCAGACACTAGAACTATTTGTCCAGAAACCTCTGCTGCTTTTTCACACTGTCTCTGAAAATCTTGGATAAATGTAACACCACTTGGGTCCTACCTTCCACCCCACTCCCAATATATCCGCCAAAGCCTTCTGCACAATTCTGCTCCTCTGCGCTTGGACCAGTTAAAAAAAACTTGTTTAGGAGAGCTGTTCTAGTGTTTCTCTTGCTTGCTTCCAAAAGGCAAATCGGGTCTGAATTTTCCTAAGAAAGCCTACTCTTGTGAGATACCCAGCTGACGTCTTTAGAATCTGGATGGCTGAAATGAGAGCCAGAGATGTGGACAGGCACTTGGGTGCTTCTAGAGGCCAACCTCCATCCAAACAGTGAGCCAACCTGGTGAAAGTTGTCACTTCTGCACTGTATTTTTAAAGAAAAACATGTCATTTTCTTGCATTGCAGCAGTACCTCAGAGGAACCCCCCAAGCCCCAGGGAACTCTTACGCTAAGCATTTAAAATTCAGCTCCAACATAAGGCTAGACATGAAGAGCCCAGCCCATGTAGGAGCTTGAGCAACCCCCCGGGGTGAATGTTAAGAGAGCCTTCCATCTTTGCCAATCCACAGAGGTCACGAGTTGTCACAGCCGGCAGCTGCAGAGCCTGTGCTCTTTGGTTCAAGCTGTTACAGCTTTTAACTGAGGAGTGGATTTACCAGGGATGAGAAAAATGAGCTTTAGCTCTCCCGTTAACTGTATCCTCTTGCTCCCTTGGCAGCTTGCACAGTCAGCTGCTGCCCACCGGCTCTGCTGGTGAGAAGCCACAGTGCCAGGACTATGATTTTTCTGTAATTCTGTAATACTTATGAGCCCCACCACACTGGATCCTGCATCTAAAGGGGCTATGTGCTGAGGTCACACTAAGAGCAGTAGCTTTCTGCAGGGCTGAGCTCTTCCCACCAGCCTCAGCACCACATAGTCCTGGCAGTGAAGCAGACTCCCCATGGGCAGAGTTTAGGTCATGAAGGTGGCACCTGTACCCTGCTGATCCTACCCTGACCTCTGAGGACCAGATATGCTCCTTGCATTCCTCCTGAGTCTACTTGCAAAGGAGCTATGTTATGATGAGCAGGCTTTCTACAGGGAAAAGCTGTGTCCTGCTGGGCACCTCCCTTGTGGCCAGGCAAGGTGCTGGTTGTTTTGGCCCTAGATAGTGCCTAAATCACAGCCTTATTTCTTCTTCATATGGTAGAGATTTTGAAAATGGAGAAGAAATGGCACATGTAAAAGGTGGGTGAATAGACCTGGCTGCAGGACTCTGAGCCTCAGCTGACCTAAGGTAAGGAACATGGGAAGACCCTTTTTACATGAATCATCAGTAGCTTGTAATGCAAGCACTGGGACCAGTCCAGTTCCCATCACTGTTGATGACAAAGGTTTGTTGGCTTCGGCAGGCTACAGTTGTGCACACTTTGATGCACAGGACTTTTTTTTGACACCATGTGTTTTGACTCTCAACTTTCGCATTCAAGCCTCTTCTCTCTGCTTCAACCTCCACCCCACAGTCATGCAATAAAAATAAAACAAAAATAGCAAAAACAGCTTAAGCCAGTCCCTTTGGCTATGTGGTACTCGCATCTAAGCAAACAGTTGATGCCTGTGTATTTCTGTCATTCCTTCATTAACCTGGGTTATTGATCAGCTTCCTTCAGGAAAGCATCCTGAAAGAGAGAGCCAAGTTGGCACAGAGGGAAAACCAGGATAAAAACAGCGATGTGAAACTCCAAGGTCCTTTCCCCAAGGCCAGAGCTAAAT
The DNA here is from genome assembly GCA_013400055.1 of Nycticryphes semicollaris. Lineage (NCBI taxonomy): Eukaryota > Metazoa > Chordata > Aves > Charadriiformes > Rostratulidae > Nycticryphes > Nycticryphes semicollaris. The sequence continues at coordinate 153,205 of VXBJ01003286.1, read as the reverse complement.
GTGTCTGGTCTTTGAGCATGAATAGACTCCCCCACAGGAGCTTCCTGCCAGGCAGCTGTTATGGAGGTAAAGAGATGAAAACAAAATTCTGTTTGTCTCCAATATCCTCTGCTCTGTCTGTGTCTTCCTCATATGACTATAACCCAACCAGCTCCCAGATTACTGGCCTGGAAACAGCATTTTTGAAGTGGATGGGTTATCTGCACCTGATCCATCCACCTGCAGCCTGCTCTGCAATGGCCACTTTTGGTGATGGATGAATCCTGTCTCCCCAGCTGGCAGCTCTGTGCTGACTTTCCATGTTCTGGCTGTGGCTCAGCTCTTCCATTTGCCTCCAGTTCAGTTTCCCTGCAGTGTCAGAGTGGATGCAGCTGTGGGGATGCCCCCACTTTGTGGATTTATCTCCTTCCTTTGCAGAACCAGATGGTCTCTGGTGTTTGGTTATCCCCTTGACTCCCTGACCCTACCAACCTCCTCTGATGCAGCCCTTCTGGGAGCTCCTAGAGCCCCTTCTAGCCCCTGAAGTTTTTCAGATTGCTCCTTTCCTTGGCTCTTTCTTGTGTCCTCTGAGCCCTCCTTAGCTCTTCTCTTGCCATGGTTCCCACCGTGCTTCCCACTACTTTGCTCCTTTGGTTACACTCGGGGCAGATGCATCTCCAGCTCTTCTGATGTCAGGATGAAGCAGAGGTATCTCCCCCCAGCTTACATCTGAAGTGTTAATCCAGCCCAGAAAAAGGGGATGATTTTTTTTTATTATTATTTTGAGAATCTTTTGGCCTTTTCTTTTCTTGTTTTGGTTTTTTTTTTTTTTTGAGCTGTTAACTGACATCTGAATGGGAGATATGAATATAGAAATTATTCTTTGCTGAAAGCTGCAGAAAAGCCACAACCCTCAGATCAAACAAGTTTTTGTGCCACAGCAAAATTAAATCCTTGTGATTTCCATATTCTTCAGTCAACAGGCTGGCGCCCAAGTCGTTACCATAGCTACTTAAGTACAGGCTGTCAGGAGCAGGGGAGGGAGAGGGAGACACGCTGTCCGCTGTCCGAGGGTTAAGTAGCTGTTTAATTATTCAACCCAATATCTGGCAAGCACTCCAGATTGACAAAGGGGAGTCTCCTGTGATCTCTGGCTGGATAGATCACTTTAACCCATTCTCCTCCCTCCCCGTGAGCTGTCTGCCACATTCCCTAAGGAAAGGAAAAGTGGATTCCCTCTCCCTCTCCCTTTCCCTTTCCCCCTTACTTACTGGCCTCTGTCAAACTTGCTGGAGGCTCTGTGTGAGTCAGTGAATGTGCTGGCTCAGCACTTTATGGAATGGGATAACACACTCCTTCTGACACCTGTGCCCATCCCCAGGATGTACCTCAGTTTCCCCAGTTCTGGAGCCCCCAGCTGAGTCTGGGGGGAGTGGTGGTGCTGCCTGGCCGGAGCCTTTAGCTGTTGGGACCTAGACAGCAGGGTGTGTTGGCTCTTCCCAGGCTGCCCCGTTTGGAACCTGCTGTGGTGTGGGTACAGCCTTGGGGTATTAATCCTCTGAAGGCACTTGGGGAGACTGGCACCAGGGCTGCTGGAGAAGTGCAAAGTATAGCTACAAAGTACAATAGCACAATTGCTGGCGGAGCAAGAGGGAATGATGTTAGCTGCTTTGAGAACCTCCCTGTGATGTTTTTTCTCAACTTTGCATGTATGGCATATTGGGAACCATAGGCTGCTTTTTTCTAATGGAGCAAAACAATGAAAATACTTGGAAAAACCCCAACTCTGCTGGTCAAGACTCTCTCATTAAGGAGAGTTGTGTTTTCAGATGCCTTCCTCTTTTCGGCTCACTCTTGCTATTTAAGTCTAGAGAAACCCAGGCTCTCTCTCATACAGATTCAAGGGCTTTTTCTTTCTGGAAATTATATTAAAAACATTGCCTGACCAAGCTCCTTTGCCAAGCTGGTTATTGTGTTGTCCTGTGATCTGAAAACATTGGGGGTAAGGTAAGGTAACAGTGCAAAACCCACCACTTAGTCATTGCTGGACATGAAAAACTGCTTTGGTTATCAAAGAAATATGTTGAAAGTGGATGTTGATAGCCCCTGGGGGTCCAGCTACCTGGCTGGTGCCAACAAAAAGAGACAGATTAATGATGTCTATGGCCAGTTGCTTCTGTGCTCTTTTCTTAACCTTTATTTTTCGGAGGACTTCCAGACAGATAAAGGACCATGCCTGGTTAAACATTTATCCATCTGCATATCCAGCCTCTCTTTTCATATTCTTCTCTGGCCTCAGAGGAAAAATTAACATTTTTATTTTCTGGTTTCTCCCCCACAATCCTACGGAAGCAATTTTGGTTGCAATAGGAAGTCATGTCCCATCCAATTCAGTTTAAAAAA
>VXBJ01003286.1:125902-150808 GCA_013400055.1 Nycticryphes semicollaris | reverse complement strand
AAAAAAAAAAAAAAAAAAGAAAAAGGAAGCACGCTAGAGTGATTGGAAAGGTCTGCCGGGGAGAGAGTGCTCCAGCCGGCCCTGGCCTGCCTTGAAATGTTTTCTGCTCCAGCGTATTTTTAGCTACTGTCACAGAGTGATTTCCTTGCTGATCTGCTCGAGGTTCATGTTGCATTGCTGAAAAGCTCACTTGCTCCAGTGCAGACCTCCAAGCTAGAGAGCTTCTGACTGCAGATTTTCATCTAGATGGTTTTCTTTTGTCATGGGCCAAATAGTGAAGCCTTTTCTCAGCTATTTTGCAGACCAAAGTCCCATTGGATGGGTGGCCTGACTCATCTCTAAGCACTTTCTCCAAAGCCCCTTGCTCTGTCAGACTCTCACTCCCACCTCTGCTTTGCCAGGGGATGCTCTGACTTCCCAGTGATGGTCTGGCTCCAGATTTGCCTGCAACCTTCAACTCTCACCCTTCAGTCACTTCTGTCACAGCCAGGCATTGTGCAGGACCCATGTGTACAGTCTGCTCTCTGGACACACGCAGCATCTCAGACCACAGTGGAGTATCTGCATCTCTCCTGCTGGCCAGATGAGCCTGTGCCTCAGTTTCCCCATCTTTGGACTTCCTTTCTTTTGTTTGTTCTTGAAGTTGTATTTTGTAAATAATATTGGTCACAAAGCTGTGTGGCATTGCAACATTCCCTGTGTAATATATTCTTCCTCTGTTTTCCTGAAAACCCATGTCCCAGAATGATCATGAAACGTTCCAAGAAGAAATGCCAAGAATTTCCTAGTAAATGTCTTGGCTCTTCATGCCTTGGTTTTTTGTTTTTCTATAAGTAATGAAAATGGAGCATCATTTAAAGTCTTTATTGAGTCTACTAAGATGGGTTGGATTTCACTGCCTTCTGGTTTCTTGGAAAGGCTGACCAAGCTCTCTGTAATTTCATTCCACAAGTTACCTTGGCCTTCTCTGTTGGGAAGAGAAAGATATTGGATATTCATGCAGTAAAATCTCGTTTACCTGATGGTCTTGGTGGACATCAGAAATAGAGCATCCAGGGGAAGGGGCTGCAGACTGAACTTCTGGGTCATAATGGGATATTTGTGCAGTGACAGGGCATTTTTTTTTTTGCTAGAGCACGGTAAAATGGCAGGGATGGTACAGCTGGGTGTAGTTAACATGTATGCCCCATCCCTGGAGGTGTTCAAGGCCAGGTTGGATGGGGCTTTGAACAACCTGGTCTAGTGGGAAGTATCCTTGCTGGCAGGGAGTTGGAACTCGATGATCTTTAAGGTCCCTTCCAACCTAAACTATTCTATGATTCTATGCATCACCTGTGAGGGTCTTACCATACCTACTTGTACACTCTGTCACTTGTGGTTTTGTCAATGGCTTCTCTGTGGTTGAAACCCGGAAGTTAGTAACAGGTAAGTATTTTTCAAGATGATTTATTGGGCCTGAGCTGAGCTATTCAGCTCTGCATTTATCTGCTTCATTTGGCCTCATTTATGGTTTGAATACATTTTCATTCTGGATGTTGGTGGCAGGAAGGGTGATGGGGTTGTGGTGAATGTTCATAGCTGGGAGGTCCATGTTCTTCCTGCACGTCAGGAATGGCTGAGCTACAGCACTGGCACCAGGCGGTCACTTGATCCTGTGTTTTCCATCGCCAAAAATGACTCTACTCTGGCTTTTGGATGCTTTGATTTACTGCAGCCTATATATGCAGCCATGAAAAAAAGCCTCAGGTGCCGAGATCAAGCAAAACTACTGTCAGGAGTTGGGTCTGTTATGATGCTTTCTTGAACACTAAATTTTCTGATAGCATCGGTCGCTGCCCTCTCTCTCCAGCCGCAGCCCCAATACCCATGCAGTTTTCTACAGCAGAAGTCTGACCAGCACTTTGGCAGCATTTCCAGCACTCCAAGGTAAATGGGAGATTCCTGGTGGCATAACAGCAGCCTGGAAGGTAATGACCACCACAATGGCTTCTTCTGCCGCCCCCTCTTCAGCTGACAGGACCCCTGAGAAGGACAAGGTCTTGTCCCTGCACCACTGTCATTATGTTACTTGTCAACTCCCTCCCTGGAAGGGCAGGTTTTTTCCTACGGTACTTCAGGCTGTGAAAGTGCCTCAGCCAACCACGTGTTGGAAAAACCAGCGTCACTTAAATCAAAGAAGGGGCAAAAAGCCCTTCTGATTTCGCAGGGGAAGTCGGACTACCAGGCCTGTAAGCACTACCGCATGCAGCTCTGTTGAGATTAATTTGCTTAATTGTTGCATGCTGTTAGCAACAGTTACCATGTTTACCGGTTGAGTCAGTAATGCTTGTTAAAACTCTAATTCAAAGGGCCTCAAGTAATAAAAAACAGCCTTGGAATCATCTTTCTCATTAGCTACTGTTGCTTTGCTACAGCAAACATAACACTGTCTTCTCCACCCACTGCTCTTCTGGTCAGGGCAATACTGATCCTTTATGGACAAGGTCTGTAGAACTTTAAAAAAAATGTGGCGGTTATTTCTGGATGTATTGTGCAAAAGCAACAAGAAATTGTACCCCTGCCCGTTGCCATGCTGCATTGCAATGCAGCCTTGGGGCTTGCGTCTCCCACCTTGAGTGGTGGAAGAGCCTAAGGTACCACCGGGCTATCTCTGCAAAAGTCTTTGCAAAATCATTGGGAGGCTTTCTCTGGCTCCAGAGGAATGTAGGTTTTGCCTTAATATCTTCTCAGTTCTACCATGCTCTCCAGAAGGATCTCACATTCATTTGATGAACATGTGTGGGGAGAGCTTCCCATGGATGGCATCAGAGAGACCAATGTTGCTGGTTTGCCATGACGCACCAGCAAGGGATGCTGATGGCAGCTGAGGACAGGAATGTGGGTGCTCTTTCTGTTCTGAGCCTGATTTGGTGAGCTCTTCCTTCCCCATTTGCTGTGTCAGTATGAAGGTAGAAATTAAGGAAGGAACAGGTAACTAACACAGTTCGAATCTAGTCACCCGTGTCATGGTTTGGGCCACAACACTGATAGTCAATGGCTGTGAAATTCAAGGGAGGAATGGTTGTACCTGTGTATGACACCTTACTGGGCTTCAGCACATAGGGTTTGTGATCCCAGCATTTCTGCACAGATGCCTGTTTCTAATTTGTTGGCACACATCCACTTAAATGCCCATTATCACTGCATCTGTACTAATGGCATGCCATCTTGCTCTTTCCTTGGCATCACCTTGGTCTGTCTCACAGAGTTAAGTCAGAATTAAGCAAGAAATTCAGTCTGGTCTGGGAAGGGAAGATGCATGGGTTATTATGACACTTCCCGTGAATATATATACATATATATATGCACAAGCATATATGTCAGAAAGTAATTCAAACCATTGTGCCAACAGGGCTGTGTGGCTCTGACTCCCTAAGTAGCTATGGGAGAATGCTAGGGGCTCAACCACCCTCCTCTTCTCTACACGTGCTAGTTTAATTGTCACACCTACATCTTCAACCTCCTTTAACCACAGAGGAAGTTGGAGTCTTTCAGATTTAGACACCATGGCAGCTGCTGAAATCCATTTATTCAGAGCATAATAACCAGGTTTTTTTTTTTATAGCATAGAGATAGGTATCCATCAAACAAGAATGAGAATGGTAAGGAGGGTAAAGCAGGAGAGGAGGAGAACTTGAAACGAGGAGATATGCTGAGAAATTTCCCTGATGATGAGTAATGGCTCAGAGCAAAGGCAAAGCCCCTGGAAGCTGCAGCATCCCTCCAACGCAGCACAGGGTAGTGCTCAGGTACGCACAATTTTTGTCTGAATGACACTTGTTTCTGTGGGGCCAGCTGGGATCTGAGGGCTGCTTTTCTGTTGGAAAAAACCACTTCTTGTGTTGTACTGTCAGAGAGTCAGGAATTACATTAATAACCCCCCACAGACCTCATAAATTCAGAAGGATGCTGCCAAAGGAAAAGGAGTGAGCTTTACAGTCTCGAGAGGAGGAGGAATCAAAGCTTATGATGCAATTTTGTGTGAATAAGGTCAGAACATTTTGTTTTGGCTGCATGTGTGGCACTTTCACAACATGACACAATGTTGAAATATTTTGACTCTTTTTTTTCTTTTTTTGTAAAGGAGGTAAATCCCAGAATCCAACTGCCCTGTGATTCCCAGCTGAGACAGGGTCTGAACAAAACAATGTAGTATAGTGAAACCAACATTCCCAGTTCAGTCTGAGTAGAAGAAATACTGATCCTGAATCCATTCTGCTCTCGCAGAAGATTGGGTGCTCTACCCTTGAAGGCCATTCCATCATGCTTTTATTAGAAATGACTGAGGTGTACATTAATGTGCAGCCTCCTAATGTATCTGAAAGTCCTGCTCTGCCTTCAGGAAGGAATAAACTCCCTTAGCCCCTCTGAGGAAGTTGAAGATGTACCTGAAATGTAGGATAGACAAATCCAAACACAGAGCTGCTCAGTGTTGAAGGGAAGAGCTTCATTCCCCTTTGTACCATGGGGTGAATCCACCTCTTTACTCAGCAGTAATGACTTAATTTCAGGAGGGAAAATTGAGTTCACAAGGACTGCCAGTTTCCCTGTCACCTTCCCTCTCTACTCCTTGTGGGCATTGGAATGAGCAGGGGAGGATTAGACTCATGCTGAAGGCATTGGCCAGTTGTGCTGGGGAGGAGAGGAAAGAAATCTGCAACCGACCTTGCCCAGTAGCTGTCAGCTTTCTCCTTGGAGGGAGGGTGAGCAAAGAAGGGCCTGCACAACCAGCCCCACAGCTCCTTCCCTCTGTGCCCACTTTGGCCCAGCTCCATCCTACCCTCCTCCTCTGGAGGGGGAGGAGAAGTGACAGTCTGACACCTTGTTATTACTCATCATGGTGGCTGTTTCTCACGTAGTGATTAAAGATTGCACTTTCCGCTAAGTGCTCTGTTAAATGTGCTCTAATTCCCACAGTGCCTCTTGCAGCTCGAGTATGAAGTGGTGGGATGACAGGGAGGTTGAGGCTTCACATGAGGAAGTTTGGGTCAGAGCCTCAGCTAGTGGAAGTCCTCCTGGCTGCATGGGTTTCAACACCCCATTTCAGGACCAAAGTTGGCAAGGGTCTTTTGAAGTGTAGATGTCTCAGAAAAGCAATGATACACGGAATTCTGTTTAAATGGTAGTAATAAAAGGAAAACAACTTTAGGAAATATATGTAAACCATCCCTAATCACAAACAGGAAATCAACTTTGCTAGTGAAGGGCTAGGCATGTGTCTAATCTGGGGCTTGGGGTAGGAACAGAAGAAACGTAGAAGGAATCCATTTTTACCATGTTATGCTGAGCCTCACACTGACAGACACAAACCAGCTGCCAGTATCAATGCTTAAGGCATAACCTCAATGAACTGCTCTGCACTTTGGGGCCAAGATCCACTGGCAGGACACCCTTATCTCCAGGGAGCTCCATCCTCAGGGAGATGAGAAGTGAATGCCAGGGACATTAGTGACTTGGTCCGTGTAGGCAAAGGATGTTCTGGATGTGATCATACTTATGGATGTGGCCACTGGGAAATCTGCTGGAGGAACCTACTGGTTCCTCTCCCCTTGGTGGCATCTTGTTCAGTAATAATGTCAAATTATGGCTTCTGGCCCTGGACCTCCCAGCTTCCAGCTCCCCAGCCTGACAGCACTGCTGTTCTGCTTCTGCATCCTCTCATGCAAGAGCAACACCAGAGAATGGAGGCAGTTTAACTCATTGACTCTCTTGTCCTATTAAATCTTTCTTCCTATAGGACTTTCCAATCTTGAAAAAGAGCAGAAGGCAAGGAGAGCCCATCCAAGTTGGCCACTCTTGGCTAATCAAACCTCCAGAAAATGCCTAGGGGACTGTGTTTCTGGGATAATGTTGTTTAGAGAGATGCCAATAATATGGCAAAGTACCCAAAACAGGAAACCTGAAGCATTCAGGCAGATACCATGATTCAAAAAAAAAATGTTGTGGTCAAAAAGTCTTCAAAATACTATGCAGTGTCAGAGCAACAGCATGAAGCTGGTTCTGAAAACGGGGATCTAGTTCAAATATATTCTATATGGGTATATGCACTCATGCATATATAAATGTTGAGATCAGCACCGGATGGTGTTTTTTATTTAGTTTCACGCTTTGTTAACTTCTCTAAATTACGTGGAACGCTCTTTTTTTTTTTTTTTTTAAATATCCAAACTTCTGCCTGTTCCCAATTACCAAAAAAAAAAAAAAAAAAAAGGAAAAAGAAAGAAATAGTTGAGTCTGTGGAACAAGCTGGCACCACAAAGAAGCAGTCCTCAACTACACAATGCATCCTTCTTGCATGAAACATCAGAGGCAAGTTGGAGGCTGGAGAGATGGAGGAGTTAAGGCACGTGGTTGTAGGCAGCAGAGGAAGACACTGACAAAGATAGAAAGAGGTCTTGAGTATTTCAAAAACCCCGAAGGAAATGTCAGAGATATTTCGATGATAATCATCTCTGCCTTCTGGTTTGGGTACTTGGAGGAGTTATACTGCCTTGAAAAAAACAAACAAAAAAAAGAAGCAAAATCTGCAGTGCCTTTTTTTTTTTTTTTTAAACATAGTTTGGTAAATCTTAATAGATACAAGCCAAAGCTTCAGATTCTGTTGGAGGCTTACCATTAACAGGAAAACTGTAGCTAACCAGAACCTTGAATGGCTCAGGACATGCGGTTTATTCTGCTTTTGTGTCTTTATCCAGCATTCAAGGTTGCTTTTTAATATGACAATTGAAGATGGTTTTTATTCAATTATTGCATTAGTGGGAGTCTGAAGCAGGCTCATGATGGCCAGGGTTATTGCTGTATGAGTTAATGTTCACACCCATTTTGGGTGTCCCAGAGGAGCTCTGCAGGCTTACGGCCAAATTTTATTTTGACTTGGATCCCAGTGTGCAAGCCAACTGTTTCTGCATTTCATTTCTGTCATATCCTGTACATTAAAACACCATTAATTCAAACCTTTTGTTTCTAAGAACAACTGTGCTGTAAAACAGCAATAAAAAGCTGCCAAAGTTCTCTTAAAACAGTGTAATATCATGTTCATTCACGCAAACTGGGATGTAAAAATTAAAAAAACCAAAACGAAATAACAAATTATTGTATGGGATGTCAGGGGATGAGTCCAAGGGCAGGTTTCTCCCCACGACTGCGGGATTACACAGCACCTTCCCCCCCTCCCTCCACTTTAACCATTAAATAAAGAACAATCTGTTAAATGATTTTCATGTGCTGTTGTGAAATGCATTAACCTCAGGCTTGTGATGTAAGTTGCTCTGTACTACTTGCATTAGCTTTTCGCTGGTAACACGAGAGCCCACTTCGGCTTTATTCTTACCTAATTGCTGGGTGATTCAGCGAAGTCTCACAGCAGAGAGGAGGGCTGGACCAGCCCAGCTCCCCACATGGCCAGCACCAAGGAGACACTTTCAGAGGCACATTCCCTGGGTTGACCACAGCTACGAGCCAGGAATCAGAAATAGAATCGTAAGTCCAACCAGTTCCCCATCTCCACGTGGATCCCGTTACTTTTATCTGATGCCATGCTCATTGCAGGTTTTAATTAGCTCATGCCTGAGAGGCAGAAAAGGGAGCAGAGAGTGTTTTCTGTGAACCCACAAGCTGAGCAGAGATTTGTACCAGACTTACTCCAAGCATCCCCTTTTTTTCCTAAAAACGCCCCAGGTCCTGGCCTCATGCAGCACCTGCAGCTTGCCAGGGCATGGGGCCAGGAGGGGAGCAAAGGCTGCCCAGACTGTGCACTCCCGGGGGCTGGATGGGCACAACCATATCCCCAACCAAAAGCAGCAGCTGAGAAAAGCAGTGCCTGAAGCCAGCTGTATCCCCTGTCACAGAGGTGGTGCTGCCAGATTGGTGCATGGCACTCATCCTTCTCCAAATGAGCAGCCCTGGCCACCACCCTGCCCCCTGCTTCACTCCTTCCTTCCGACTTTATCCTGCAGAGGTCTCAGCTTTTTAAATTTGCTGTCAAACTAGCAGGGAGTTTCAAGCAGCATGATACACCTTCCTGCTCCACCCAATTGGGACTGCTTCTTTGGCTTCCCGAGGCTCTGGATGAGCTGAATTAATAACCGCTTTCCTCTCTTCTTAGTGCTTCTGGGATTATGATGATGATGATTATTATGGCCCAGTGTCAGGACACAGGCACTCTTAGGCACGCGGTGGGGTTCCTCACTCCCACCTGCAGGGACTGAGTGCTGGGTTGGGCTCCTAAACCAGAGCAGCTGAGCAATGTGCTCTCTCACAGGTGTCCCCCATCCCTTGAGCAATATCCCATCACAGGTAAAACAGTTCTGGAACTTTTCAGGTGCAGCAATGGCTGCCATCATCTTCAATGTGGAGGCAAGTGTTTCATGCATGTTCATTATTTCTTTAGACCTGGGGCCTTTGGGCAGTCTGAACAGAACATTCATGAAACAAGGAAAAGTTTGCAAATGGAGTGAGGAATTAGGAAGTAAAGTCTTGCAACCGTGCTGGGAGGGTGTCTCTGGTGCTAGACACCCAGGAGCCACAGAGGCCACAGAAACAGCAATGATCCTCTCTCCTGGCTGGTTTTAGAGGTGCCTTCAAGTAAGTTTAGACCCTCCAACAAAAAAGTAGACATCAAAATGTCAAGACTGCATGACTCAGCTCATGCCCTTGGATCAACCTGCCATTACAAAAGAGGAGCTGGAACAGACTTGCAAACAGGTTGGGCTCCTTCATCACAAGCTCTCTGTCTTTCATTTTGGGGTTGATCAGGGAATATCTTCAATGGAACTTAAAACACTGTAAATCCAAGCCCTGTGTTGCTCAAAGTCAGCTTGGAAAGAAAGAAAGGAAAAAAAAAAATAAGTCCTATACCACCAGGAAAGGAGGAAAGATCTTTTCCCAGGCCACAAATTCTAAAGATATTAGACGAATTTATGAATTCATGGTTAAACCAATGCTCACTGAGTCCAAGATACACCATGAAACAAGCTTAAATGTATACATGAGCTACGTTTTGGGTAGGATATTTTGCCCTCATTTGCTGTAGCATTGTCTCTAAAATCACATCCTGATCATTCTCTCTCCACTCCCTGGCTTATAAGCCTTGTTTTGGCTCTTGCTGCAAGGAGTAATATAACTGAGAAGGGGAGGGGAAAAGAATCTCCGTCAGCTGCTAAACATATAAACCTGCAGATTTATTTAGTAGTAATAATCCCTGAAGGAGAAACATATTCAATACTTCATCATCTGAGAAACTGCCTACATCTGTTTGGAGACAGCAACAGGCGGTTGGGAGCATGTGCTAGCAGCAGCTTGGAGGCAACCTGTTGCTGCTGTCCTCCCTCCCCACTGCCCCCATCCTGGTTCTGAACCCTCTCAATTCGCCTGTGACCTCAGAGATGCTTCTAGATATTTTCTAGATATTTCCCTTCTTTGTGGAAATGCCCTCTGTTTCTATGCAAGCTCTCCTTGGCTGCTGAAGTTCTGGCCAGGAAATACCCTGGGACAGCCTGGAATGGTGAGGAGCTCTCGAAGAAACCCTTGGACTGCTGAGCATCCTCCCCGGGGACCTGCTGGCCAGCGTCATGTGTTTTGGGCTCAATGCAGGGTTGGTTGTAGCTCACTGGGCTGTTGGCCGTGTTTCTTAAAAAAATCAGACGTCACTGCTCACACTTGGCCGGCGATGTGGGAGTGTCAGGGAGGCAGGAGCTTGGCTCCTCTAGTTTTTTTTTGGGGGAAGTGACCTTTTCTTGGGCATGAGCCACTTCTAAATTTCAAGCCAGGATGTGAACACAACTGGATGATCATCTACTGCACATGAAGAGGATGGGCTGTGGACAGGGCTGCTGGGAGCAGGATGGGGGCTAGTAGCCAGGGTAGTTCCTCTGGGTCAGTGCTAATGAGAGCCCGGGAGAAATTAAGAGGGACCAGAGAGTTAGGAAAGTGCATGGCTCACAGACTGGCAAATTCATATCTTGCCTCCATTTCCAGGAGCTGCAGAAGGGGCCATGGGTCCAGAAGAGAGCATCCTTGGTTTCACTGCCCCTGTGTTGTCCTCTGGGACTGTGCTCTTCCTGACTCCCTGTGCCATGTCCATGAGCTGCAACAAACCATCTCTGGGGCTCAGGAGCTGCTGCTTTGACTTTGCTGCTTGTGAGGCCAAAGAGAAGCAAGTGCTGCTCGTTGGATCCTGGGCAGCTGGACCCGGAGCCATGGAATTAGCTGGTTTGTCCTTTGGTTTCCAAAACTTTGGTTGCCACATGCCCTTTATGCTTCTGCAATGTTATCAGCAACTAGGGCCATGTCCAAATGATAGGTGTTATCCTGCAGAGCTGAGTTAGACTATTTCCAATGCGTCATTCACCGTGATTTTATTCCCTCTAAACTCTTAATTTCTTCATTAACACAAGCACAGAAATAGTTTTAAATTGCTCACAGCCCAATTGCATTCAAGCTGAGTCCCTTTTGGCTTGCAAACTAATTTTGTTTTCACTGGAAAAATGGATCCTGTTTATTTAATTTTCCTCACACAAAACAAAATATGTGGGTGGAGGAAATGGGACAGATTGGAAAATACTTTAACTGATAAAAACCAATCATTTTAACATTGTAAGCTTTTATATCTGCAACAGAAGCCATAAGAAAGTCATTACTAAACAGTTACTGCAGATATCTGCAACTCCCAGCATAGGTGGAAATGCTGATAAATTACCAATATTCTGTGCTAACTACTGGAACATAGAGACTATATATTGTACCAATTGGATTTTAATACACACCAGAAGATATTAAACAGGGAAGCTTCAAGCTGATTAAACAAATGTGTTGATACTCGCTCAACAGCTGGTGGGAAAACATGCTTCACTCAACTGCAGAAATCTTCACCAAAAAAAACCCCAAATCCCCATATATTGCCTGAAAACTATACATCAGGAAAAAAGGAATTTTCCTCTACAGATTTAAAATTAATTACTTGCTGCCCCACATAAGGGTTTCAAGTCCAAAAAAAATATCAAGGGTTTTTTTATTTTTGTAAAAAAAACATCCTGAGTTTTTAATCAAAGTGGAAAATTAGAGAAGTTTGATTTAGTCATAGTCACTATTTTGTTCTAAAAAAAAAAATCTGACTGGAAGAATTTCATTCTGATCCTTTTATACAGACGCATGGAGTTAGACACGTTGGAATTTGAACCACAATCATTTCAGGAGAGTATTGCTGTACAAAGCATTGCCCTTTTTAAGCAGAGACTATACTGCCATGTGCTGCTGGTGATGAAGAATTTTCAGGAGCATTTAGGCCAGCATACAAGGAAGAAATTTGGAGCTCAGAGTCCTCAAGATGGGAGACCAGGGAGAGGAACCACCACCTCCAGGCCTTATCACATCATGTTCAACCTGATGTCCTACCATGGAGCATAAAATCGTGGCCTTAGAGCTGTTCCCGTGCTGTAGGCTACATCTTATGGATGGTCCTTGCCTCCACCACAGCATTGCAGTGTCTCCTGGCCAGCAGAGCCTTGCATGGGTTGGGATCTGCTATGTGATGCCAAAGTGAATCCCCTGGTAAGGTCTCCCCTTTGGGAGCTTCAGCTTGGGAAGAGATCCTGACTCCTCACCTCTGAGCTGGGATGAGTTCATCCTTCCTAATGATTTACCCACATCTCAGGTTCAGGGAATTGTTGCGTGAGTCATAGTCTGTTGAAGCGTTTTTTCTCTCTCCCCAGATGCTAATATTTTGAACAAGTCTCACTTTTTATTATCATGGAGATATAAGGGAAATATCCCATAAGGACAGGAGTAGGTCTGAACTGCATGTCAGAAAGCTTGCTGTTAAGATTACATGTGATGTGTGACCAGACTGTTTGGATCTGTGGTCGGGCCCCAGAAGATGTGTGTGGTGACTGACCACATCCTCTCTGGAAGAGGAATGTTTGAGTTCATTGTGTTGGTGAAGTGCTGCGGTTTGATCGTGGGGTGGCTTCACTGGAGGTGGGAGCGGGGAAAGGGGCTACCGGGGCCGAGCTCCACCCCGCACACCCGGTCATGGAGATCAGCTCATTTGTCCAGCACACACTGGACCCACCGTATGGTGGATGCATCATATTTCTGCCTGCGATTTCCTGCATGGAAAAATGAGAGCCAAGAGCAACTGCTCCCACATCCCCTGGGGTGGTCCTAACTGAGGCTGAGGCTACAGATGTACTCACACCTCCCCATCACCGTCCTCTCCCACATGGCAGAGAAACATGTTTTGGACACTGCTGAGCCATGCATCTGGTTTCTTCGGACATGCATCATGAGCACTTTCTGATTCATTTTTTTATCATTAATTCATCAGATACTGGCGGCTCTTCACTTGGCTGCCAGGACAGATGTTGATAATTGCAGTGAGTGCTTGCACCATCCAAGTCAGGTTATGTCAGGAAAGTGACTGAGGCTTCAGTCTCATGTCTTTCTCCGTTGGCTGGATGGGTCCTCTCATGCACTGCATTACATCAAACTAGACACCTAAACAGTTGGAAGATAACAAGAGGCACTGCATCTCCTGGCAGATAGCCTATGGTGTGGTCCATGGAAGATTTTGCAAACACTTGGTTTGGTGATCAGACACTGTTGTGGCAGTTCCTTGGAAAATTACAAGTTCTGGCAGCAATGTTGAAGCCTTTTATCTGTGGCAGATATGTGGTGATGACTTTTTGTTCATTTTCTGCAGCCTTCTCCAGCCGCCTGACCTGAACATGCACCGTGGACAGTGCAAACTCGTTGCCATCACAAGACATGTCCTGTCCCACAATCTGAGCAACCTGCTCTGAGATTCCACTGTACTTGTCTAGCACCGTTTCTTCTGCAGAAAACTGCTTCTCCTCGCTTTAGTCCTCAGGTCTTTATACTGCATATTCTTGGGGCAGCATTGGCTTATGCTGTATGTAAGGTGTGTTTGCATAGGAATTAGAGCACTGCTGCTGTTAATGACAGTGGTAATAACGTGTTCACTCCAGCAGCAGCAGCTGTTCAGCTGCAATAGCAAGGTAAGGGGAATCAGGCAGATGCCTGAGGAATGTAGTTGTCCTTATTTCTGTCCTCAGGTTAGCTGGGTTATAGCAAAACTGAGCCTTGCTGGATACCACGGAAACTGCGCCATGCAGACAAGCGCTCAGACTGAACTTTGAAAGAAATATATCCAAATATCCTCCTTGTCTAATTCTAATGCAGTATTTCAATTACTACACACACCGCATTTTTTTGGATTCAGCCATGTAAAATCCTTCCAACTTTCAGTTTTCTATAAATTTATGAGGTTGCTCGCATTTTGTTGCTGGCTTGCTCTTTCTCCCCACTGGTGCAGCGGAAGCCACTTAAAGCTTGAATTGAAACATCGGATACATGTGGAAGGTTAACTCCCGCAATCACGTATTGCTGTGTGTGGAGGTGAGGGTGTCCGATCTCAACAATAAATTGCATGTTATAAAGAAAAAATTGTGGTACCTTGACTATATTTTAATATTGCCTGTGTAACTGCCTCCCTAATGGGCCACTTGGTAGAGCAAGGATGACTCTTCATGAAAACTTAAGCAGTTTGAGACCTGAAATCTCATAAGACTTAAGTTTTTTATCTGCAGAGAGCTGCCAAAGCCAGTTAGCACCAGTTAGCAGATCTCTTCCTGGTGGTTAAGCCCTGCGTGGACTTAAACTATCTGGTGTCAGTCACCTAATTTGTCTCCTTTTCCCATTTTCTCTTCTTATATGGTCACAGCTAATGAGCGTTCTGGCTAGAAAGCTGTTGTGCTCGGTACTGCAGAAACCCACAGTGCAAAATGGGGGTTTTGAGTAATAAAAACCTTTTCTGTTATTTTATTCACTCCTTTCACTCATCCTGGAGCAGGTAAGAGCCTTTCCCTTTGCAGCGCATTGGCTCGGGGTGGCCAGTTAGCGCTCTCTGCCTCATTCTTCTTCCTCTTGCTGGTGAATAAGAGCACTCCTTCTCCCATTCCTCCTGGTCAGGAGGTTTTACTTCACCTCAGTCTTGCCATTTGTTCTGTACAACCTCAAGTTGTCGCAGGGTTGCAGTTTATAAGGAAACAGCAGATGCTTAAAAATCTGAGCTGATGCTGGGGAGCTGGTTGTCCAGTCAAGGAGACAGATTCCTTCCTGGCTGTGGCACTGACTTGTCAAAAGCAGTTTGGGTGAAATCACTTTGATTTGCCTTAAATACCCACAGTTTGTCCTTTTGTTTCAGATGAAAATCTATGTACTGCAGGGTTCCTGCTGGGGGTCGTATGTCTCAGACTCAGTCATACAAACACTGACCCACACTAGAAATCCCCAAGACAGGCAATGTGCAGGTCACTTCAATGTAATTCTCTACAATAAGCACCAGTGAAAGTACTTTCTCCTGTCCCCTTGCATCTCTGGAGGTGATGGCACACTTTATCTCTGGAAGTGGCGGTGCACAGTGCTATGCCACTTCACTGAGTAAGCACATCCCACAGCACCCTAATGCATTTAAATAGCATTTCAGCTCTTTGGAAACCCTGAAATAATCAATAACCCAATGCCTGGGTCTCCTGTGTTGTTCCAGTATATGTTCGTGATCCTCCCAGCTGTGTCACAAGCACTACAGGACAAAATCCACCCTGCACACAGAGCGCTTCCCAATTCTCAGACAGCAAAGGGGCATTGAAATGCAAAGTAAAACCAGTCCAGAAGTGATTTTTGTGGTTGAGTCCTCTCAGCAGAGAAAACTATTGAGGAAAGGATGTAGCCAGGCACTGTTTGGCTCTCCAGGGGTTACAGGGTTTCCAGGCTCTCCCTGGTTTGCCATCAGAGGAAGAAAACCCAGGGCTGTAACTGTGGCCTGGCTTTCAAAGGGCAGTTGTACAGGGCTGAGGTCTGCTGTGCTGCAGGGTGGAAAAGGGGTTGTCCAAGGAACAGCCTCCCTACGGTTCCCCTGTGAGAGCCACGCGGCTCCGTTGACTTTTCACACCTAATTAAAGAGGAAAATTCACCAGGCTCATGGTTGACTTTCACGGGATTGTGGTACCAATCAGCAAACAGTGTTTCTGTGTTCAGCCTGTCATTACTTTTGGGGCCCAGGGTCAGATGGAAAAAACTGCTTGACAAAACTGTCTGTCTCGAGAAATATCCTCCCTGAAGAATTTTGCTGTCCAAGTTAACGGTCCAATAAAATCCCCAAGTCTGGGCCTTTGGCTTGATGGTGGGCTGTACAGCGTGTTACAATCCTCCTTGGATGGATGTGAAAGTGAAGTGAAGTGCATCAGACGCCGTTTGGCACCGCGCATGTGGGTGTGCGACAAAGTGAGGGGCTACAGTGCCCACCATGCAGAGGGCAGGAGCTGTGCTCGTCCGGGGACAGTCCCGTTGTCTGGGCATGGGAATGTATCGGATTTGGGGTTTATGGGTCTGCAAAAGGGTGCCTCCTGCGCACCTATCTGCACCTTGGGCATGAAGGAGTGGTTGTACACGTGAGGGCACACGTATGCTAGTGCAAGCTCAAGAGCTGGGCATGCCAGCCTGTGTCTTGAAGATATCAATCAAAGAGATGATGTGCACAGCCCTCTCTGAGGACTCATTTCAGATAGGTGTTTGCCCTCTGGACCATTGCAGGGTCTCTGCTCTTGGGATATTCACAGTGTAACTTTGAAAGGCTGAACTAAATAATAAAGGCAGCACTGCAGATTCTGACTCATTCCACTATCCCATTCCATTTGGTTTGGTGACGTGCAGCAAATAAATGCTATAGAAGGTACCAAAAAAACCCCCAAGATAAAAGATTATTTGTATGAGCGTGCTTTAGCTACATGGAAAGGGCAGTTTTTCATATGGCTACTTATTACTTACTGAAGTGGGAGCACTGCAAAATGCAAAAGAAAACAGACATCACACACCCCAGAAAGCTTGGATTCTCAGTCAAAAGCTACAGTTTATGTCACAAAACCCTTGGGAATGATAGCTAACGCTCAGAGTAGAATAGATACCTTGGAAATCATGATAGAAAGGATTTCATACAAACTTTGAGTTGAGAGGAAATCCATTTATTAAATGGCAAGCAATTTTTTTGAAGACTGGGATCCAATAGGAGAGACACAGATTCCTGGGGAGGAGGATGGAAACTCTTTTGTGTGTGTGTGTGTGTTGGATCACATTACTGGTGGAAAAAATGACCTGCAGAGACTGATTTCCTTCTTTGTGTCACCAACCATCTGCCAAGACCTGATTCTTTCTGGATATTAAGAAAAGGGCTCAAAATACAAATCCTGCAACCCCACCTTTGAAAGCTGAGCCTTCTGCACTGCACCATCTCCTACACGCCTCAGGTTTGTGCATCCTAAAATATTAACCCCATCTGTGATGGAAGTGTCTCCCTTTTTGAGGACAACATTACCACAACCTTCAGTCGTCTTTCAAGGCAACGTGCTCTACACCTTCACATTTTCTCTGTCACCTGGTAAAACGCCAAGGCTCAAACCACTCTATTCTCTTGACTACTCCAATAGCTTCTGCAGTCCAGGTAAATCTCAGCAGTGTTTCTTCTGTCTTGTCATATGATATTTGCAACATCATTTCACTGCGTCTCAAGCCATGCTAAAGGTCGTGAGATGCCTGCAGTTCTTGCTTTACATTTAAATAGCTCCAGCTTCGAGCATTTTGGTAGGGCAGACACCAAGTCAAGTCTTGGCTGCCTTTCTCTGTTCTTCTTTCTGCCCCTCTGCTCCTTCTGGGGGGAGGTGGATGTCAGCTGAGGTTTCATGTTGTCACAGCTTGATTAAAATGAACTTGGAGGAGGAGTATTCTCAGCAACCGCCTGGAATGTGTGGAGGAGGCTGGATTTCAGGTTTGTTTTTTCACAAAGTCTTAGCTGGGTTTTGGTTTGGAAACCCCAAATTCAAATGAAAGATTGGTGACTGAGATAAAATAGATCTGAGATCCAAGTCAACCTGGTTTTACTTTTGCAAACCCCAAACCATCTTGGTTTTCTCTTCATAGAAATGATGGAGGAAACTCCCCAAACTTTTATTTGACCCCTCCTCAAAATTCTTTTGATGCCCAAGATAAAATGCAACTGAGATTCACAAAAAGTCCTGGGGAAGAAAGGGCCTCAAATAAGAGGTTCTGGCCCTGTGAACTGCCCTGGACGGACGTGACCCAGCACAGCTTGGTAACCCAAATTCTTAAGTCATTGATCCTGAGAAAAGCAATAAATCACATTTGACAGCTTAAGAAAAAGCAGTCTGACCTTGTGCCTGTTTTTGATCCCACCGATGCAGCTGGAGACCTCAATGAGCACAAAAATGGCAGGTCTGAGACAGTAGCCAACTGGAAAACATGTAGGAAAGTCCTTCATACACTACTGATACGGGGAATAAGAAAATGTTTCTCCAGGACAGTGGCCATCCCTTCCAGACCAATCGTTATCTTTAGTTATTAAGAAGATTTAAGAGCAAACATGGAGAAACAGATGCAATGGGCACAGAACAAATGAAACCACGAACCAGGACAAAGACATAAAGAAATGGTGAATATGGCCATTATTGCTTTGCAGTTTGGAGAAAAAGCTCCTCCTTCTATACAGCGGGCTACAAACACACAAGATACAGGTAACAGTATGGACTAATTCAGCCACCGTGTTGAAATCACACTGTGAAATCAGTTGAGCATCCAACCTACGAATGAGGTCTTTTCTAGCTGGGTCATCTCCCAGGGTGCAGTAAAGCCAAACCCCCATATACAAAGTCTGTTCTTTCTGTAGGCAGGGAGAAGATGGGAAAGTAGATTTATCTGTCCCCTGTCAGAAACTCACACAGTGTACAACTGGTTCCACTGGGATGGAAAACATAACATCTCCCAACAAGAAATGTTTACTTCTTACTCCCACTACCTTGTGCATTTAACGTCATCAGCCAGTCCAGATTTTGGAAGTTCTCAGAAGCTCTGGAAGCTGCACACAGTTTAGAAATGAACCTCACCAGGCAAAAAGCTTGCAGCCCTCCATGTCAAGCCCTTTTAAGAACTCATTTTATTGCAACTTTACCAAATCCATTAAAAGAAAAAAAAAAAGAGCCTCCTGAAGATTACACCTTTGAAACGATAGCTACCTACGAAGTTTTAACACAGTAGTTCAAAGTGTTGGAAAAGACACTTTTACATTTTGCAGAGAACAGCAGGTTTTAATCTATTGTGATTTTTTTTTTCTCCTCAGCATGTTTCGAGTCTGTTACATGAGTGTTATCTGTCCGGTTTCCAGGTTTTTATAATCCACTGGGGCCTGCGTAAATCTCAGGATTTCCTCTGCAGACTCGGCTCATGTTCCACAGCTGTGCTTGAGCACATGTGTGAGGAAATTAGAAATGAAATCAGCTGATCCAGTGTGGATTAGGGCAAGGAGAGCAACCCAAGCCTTGCAGGCTAGCTGTCCTGTCCACAGGGTCAGTACCACCCTCCAAAGCTTGTCCACGGTTAGTGCAAGGTCCTGACACAAGAGGAGTGATTTGTGTAACTCCCTCAGTCCTGCCCTACAGTGAACATACAAGATCTTTTTCTCATCTCTTGCTTGTCTGGCTGCAGTAAATTTGCATTATCACTTAGTCGGTCTAGTTGAGCTCAAGTGTGTACGGGAAAAGTGCCATGAAGTATCAGCTCAGAGGAGGCCAAGTGCGGTTAAGTGAGGTCATGGCTGCAGCTGGGTGACAGTGGCAGCCCCTTTTCCCACCAGCTTTTCCTTAAACTCTGCTAACTGGCTTCACTTGTTTTGGATGCCCTTGGTGCACTTGGTTTCTGGAAATATCCTACCAAATCAGCCTGCTGGCACCAGCAGCAGCAAGTGGACCTTGCAGGATGCTCACCAAGAGCAGGGTGAGGCTCCATCCCCAAAATCTGCTCATGGCTCTTAGCAAAAGGCTTGCCCAGCAAAGATGGAGGAGGATGCTATGTGGGCTCTGGTGCTGGTAGCGTGGGCAGGGCTGAGCACTACAGGCTCGGGGGCTTTCGTTTGATGCCCTCATGTGCTGTTTGAGGGGCATGAGGCCATATCAAAGACGAGCAGTAGCGTGGGCTCAACACTCAAGGTGCCAGGCAGGGGTTAAGTGAGCCCCGAGGGCTCTGGCAGTTTGGGGCTGGCCCTCTGCCTGGCAGCAAATCCCACTTCAGAAAGATTCACCCCACACAGCAAACTTTTTGCCCAAGAGATGGGTTTGCTGTGAAATCCCCACACCAGGTGATTTCTACCTGCTTGAAGCCCTGCTCCAAGGGCTCTGCTGCCAGGAGGGCAGCTGGAGAGGGTCACTCCTTTTTTTTTAGGCTATCTGCTCCCCCTGACGAAGTCTGTGGCATCACAAGGAGCAGAGCCCAGATCCCTAGTCACTGGACCGTTTTCCACTCCCATTAGTTATGGTTTACTCCTGTCAAAACTCTCCAGGCTTCCCAAAGATGGGAATGTAGGAAAAGGGAGCGGTAACAATGTTTAATATAAATCAAGCTAATTGCAGTGTTGAGCACAGTAGAAATGGCACAGTAAGAAAGTGTGGACAGACATGGGTGAGCCCTGTAGTGCAATCACGCAGGGCACACCGGTAAATTTAATAAGCTGCTTACCTGAATGGTGGTTCTTTCCTTCACCAGTGCCTGGATGATTACAAACATCCATTTATCTTAAGATTGTCTCATGTGGAATTGGCAGCTGGGGTTGCTTAAAACGTCTGTGCAAAGTTTAAATTCTTTAAAGATTTTCAAGGGGTAAGTGTTGCATACCACGGTCTGGCAACCGTCTGCTCTGTTCCTGGAACTGGAAACAAAAGGTAATGAGGCTTGGAGAGTAAGTTCCCCACGATGCTGCATTAACGAGAGGCATGAATGTGACATGCATGTGGCTGGAAAACCCCACTCCTTTTCCTTTTAAAGTAGTTGAAGGAGCAAGAGAACGGGAATCTAGCCCAGGTTTCCTGCACATTCAAGCAGTGTTTCTCCCTCTAGGCCACGGGCTCATGCGTAGGGAAGCAGAACAAAGGTAAAACACAACTGTTATGAACTGAGATGAACTTCCAGCCAAAGTCAGGAGAAGGGAATCCAGCTCTTAGGAGCTGCATGGTGCAGTGGCCATGGGTCTGGACACCTCGCATAGTGGGTACTTAGTGGGTACTTAGTGGACACAGGCTTTATGTGCACTTGTAGTTAGTAAATACCTGCCCTAAGGGCGGACTCTGATGCCTGTTTTGGAGATGGCAGTGGATCTGGCGTTCTGGTCCTACGGTTGACTTCAGAAATACAGACATGTCTCTTGGGTCTGAAAACTGGTCAGTCATCTGCACTCTGTCACCTGGGATTGAAGGCAAAAGGCTCCTCAAAACAGGGAACATTTGGTTTCTTGCAGAGCAAACACAGTGATTCGATCCAAACCATGTAACCACATTTTGGAGGAAACAGAGCTGGACTTAATCCTGTAACCAGTGTTCCTCCTGGTGGAGAAGGACACCCCAGGGGTATTTTCTATGATCTTGGTAAGAAATAACCCTGAGCACCAGAACTAGTAAAACTTGGTTTCCTGTGCTGATTTCATGCTCTTTTGAGGCTTTGATGTGTAAGATGCAAGCTCTGACTTAACTTTCTTCCCTGATGAAGCATCCTCAGAGGCAGTCACTAATTCTATATTCTGATGTTTGATGCTACAAGAGATTTTTCAGGAACGCTGCATTGTGACATTGCTCTGGGAAGTCAGGTGGTAGCTCTGGAGCAGGGAAAGCTCAACAGGAGTAACTGTGAATTGGCTAAATCTAGCACTGCTTGGCACAGGTGTTCAACAGGCAGTTGTCACCAGGAAACTAGTGAGGTCATCACACTGGCTTGTGTGGAGCTTCACCTTCACCTGCTGCTGAAAGCAGAGAGAGGGACTGGAAAACTCCTGAAATTAGGCTCCTTGGGTGCTTTGCTGGAGGGTCCCATCACCCGCAATGCTCTGGGCACAGCCATGGCTGATGGTGGGATGTGGGTTGTGCAGACCCACCTCTGCACAGGAAAAAAAGCCCTTTTGGAGTTTCAGAAGCCTCCAGTGTCTTAGCCAAGCTGGGACTGGCAGGCACAGGGAAAGGTTTGGAGATATAATATCTGTTAAATCCACCTGTTACATCACTGTTTGGTTCTTTGGCCCTAGTATGTTTATAGGATGTGGAGTCTCTGTGCAAGCCTTCAGATTTATTTCCTTTTTTTTTTCAGTGATTCACATGCAGCTCTGATCTGCCACAGTCCCTGGACACTGGGGCAGGGTTCAGAGTGCATAACCCCTTAACACAGTTATTCCTCCTACCTCTGCGCTGTGGGAGGCCCAGCCCACCTCCACAACCACCCTGGCAGCCCCATCCCCGTAGCGAAGGCAGGGTGTCTCATGTTCTGCATCTCAAAGACCCAGGTTCACCCTCTTTGGTGACTCAGTGGACGTTGTTTCTCGCAAACCACCCAGACTGCGTCCAGATGTCCTCCGTCAGATCCAGCTGTTCCAGGGGAGGTAGTTGTAACTACCAGCTGCTTGTCACTGCTCCCCTGCCAGCAGAGCTGCTGGGGTCAGCGCTCCCTCATCCATCTCTGTCCAGAGGAGCCCCGTTAGCAGAGACCTGCTGCTCACTCCCTTTCTGAGTTCAGCTCGTTTTTGTCTGAAGGAGGTCGATCAGAAAGGAATCAACAAACCAACCAACCTCTGCCTTGGAAAGACTTATTCCCTCCAACTGAGTGTTAGCATCAGCTCTGCCTGCAAGACAGCACATCTGAAACACCATTGAGCTCCTTGAGCCCATCCTTTTGGTGCAAAAAATGCTCGTGCTACTCATTACGGTGCATATTTCCCGCACATCTTGCCCTCCCTTTCCTTTCTCCCCTCTCCTGCTCACACACAAATGTATTTCCATCTCAGGGGAAGCCTGGGCCAGTGGACAGAGCCCCGATCCCGGGCCATGAGCCAGCAGCTCCTTAACACTAATCCCATCTCTGCCATCGACATGTTGTGTGGCCTTGGGCAAGGCATATATCACCCCTGTCTTGGTTTCAGCCTGGTTTGTAAAATGAGGATAATGATGCTGACTTTTACCTACCTCACTGAGCTGCCTTGAGGATTATTAGATAATGCTTGTGCAGTGCTTTGAAAACACTCAGGGTGTGAAAGTCCAATTATTATAAAATCAAAACATTTTCAGCCCTCCTCGTGAGTGGGAGCAGAGCAAATGTGTTTCCCAACAGTTCCCAACAAAGCAGCAGCCACTAAAATGTTATAAAAGACAGAAAATGCAGTGTGTGTGTACATGTGTGTACAGAACAGCAGTCTGGACTCAGCTTGAATTGATTCATGTGGTTTTTGACTTAGATTATCCAAGCTTACAAGGAACAAGGCTCGTATTTCTGCTCCTGATTCCTAAGTCTGGATATTTTTTTTTTCCCTTCTCTTTCTCTCTCCCCCTTTTTCTTCCTCAAATGAACTCTTCTGGATCCTTCCTCATTAGGTTATTGGAAGGGTTGGGTGTGCTGTTTTTCATCTTCTGGCCCCAAAATGGTGGCCTACCTCACTTCATTTAAAACTGAAGGCCAAGAGGAGTGNAGGGGGAACCTGCAAGAACTATTTAAAAAAAAAAGCATCAAATTAAAAAAAATAAATAAATCCAACCCTCTGCTATAAAGAAGAATTTCCATTTGGTCAGAACGCGAAACAGCTTTGCCAAAAGTGATACTGTTTAGGAGTTAGCAGTTACAGAACCTGCTATTTATTTAATCCCACTTTTCCCATCAGGAGGATGCAAGTAGCTTGTGCGGTTCCACAGTGGTGGGCATTCTCAGAGAGGGGGGTCCCACATATCAGGGCTAGGCTCAGGGTGTGGGGGCAGAGTGGAGCATGGACTTGCAGGGCTTGGATTTATTTTTTTAACCAGGTTGGTGAAAGGAGCCCTGTGCGGCTGCCTTGAATGCACCCGTCTGTCTGCCTCTCCTGCAATAATTCAGTCAACTTCAGCCCCCTTTGACAGAGACGCCAAGGCTGGCAAGATACTGAGCTATTACAGGCCTTCTGAGAATCGATCTTTGGAAGATCTTGGTGATTTCAGAGGCCATTAAACCTCTACAATTTCTGGGAAATATGTATAAGGGCCTTTGACAGTCTCCAGTCTAGAAATTCAGTTTATTGAGCTCTGCTTTCGCAGGCCCACAGGGTTCATTTTCTGGATGCATAGGGGCAGCAGCCATGGGTATCCTTCACTGGTGACACTGGACTTGTCCATCCCTGTGTTGGTCACTACAAGCATACAGATGCTTTTTCATAAGGGAAGACAGATTTTGAGACCAAGCAAGCAATAAACTCAAAGTACAGGGTTAGTAAATAAGATGTGACAAAAAAATCTGTTTCTTTCCACCCTTCCTTTCCATGCATCTCTTGATGAGCTGCATTTGGCAGGTTAAAAAGCACCTGAAATCCTTTATTGGCTTGTTCTAAGGGGATATAAACCATTTCTGGGAACCAATAGAAAGCAGGTTACTAAAAGCCACGGTGACAGCTGCATACCAAAAGCAGACTAATAGCAGAGAGACAAAGGAATGGTAGAATAATCTGTACTGAAATAAAGATTTTAATAGCAAAACCAAGTCTTCAGAGAGTGAACATGATCCAAAGCAAACCATACCTTTATATATGGGGATCTGGGAGAGAGAAAAAAAAATCATCTCATTTTTTCCCCCCTAAAACAAATTACTCCTCAAGGAGCAGTTTCATATCTGCTGCTAAATTATTAAACTCCTTCTCTGGGGAAAGGAGATAAAATAAACATCCACCATTTCATGTTTTTCATAACTGAAAGAAGCTTGGGTGAGTGGAAAAGCAGGTTGGCCATGAATAAGCAGGCAATTGAAATAAAATCATCAGATGTTTGGTGATGCTGGGAAGATGTGGAGCCTTAAATAAATCAACAGCTTAAAACAACAACAAAAAATCATCTTATATGCAGTGGGCTCTTGGTGCCAAGTTTTCCTCAGTCAGTGTCTGGAGGAAGTAGGTCGCAACTCATTTGATGTAGGAGGCAAAGAATTTGTATGTGTCTGAATGAGACTAGAAGGGACAAAAAGAAGGAAATAAGCAGTAACTGATACAGGATTATGTCATGCAGCACAGGGTATAGATCAGAGCATGTTTGGTTGCTCACATAAGCAGAAGTTTCCAAGAAAGGCTTAGGGGTATCCAATATGAATGGGATCACCACACCATGCAGAGGCAAAGGTGACTGGTCTCCTTGTGCCTGAAAGCAAAGCCAAGAGCTAAAGGAAAACCCCAAGAGCATGTGAGGTATGAGAGATATTCCATGCAGTAATCCCAGGGTCCTCTGACCTTTCCCTTGATGACTCAGTTTTTCTCAATCTTGCTTCCATACCTGGAGTTTGCCAACTAAATCTTGAAGGTCAGAAAGTAACCAACTGGAAGAAGTGATCTGCACAGATGAGCTAGCTGCTCCTGACTAGATGGGAACTGGGAGAGATGAGGGAGGTGACACATGCTTCAGGACTGTTTTGTTCCCCNCTGGATATTTTTTTTTTCCCTTCTCTTTCTCTCTCCCCCTTTTTCTTCCTCAAATGAACTCTTCTGGATCCTTCCTCATTAGGTTATTGGAAGGGTTGGGTGTGCTGTTTTTCATCTTCTGGCCCCAAAATGGTGGCCTACCTCACTTCATTTAAAACTGAAGGCCAAGAGGAGTGGAAAATTGCCCTTTTTTTTTTTTGACATGCACAATGCATTCCCCCTGCAGAAAAACAGCAACACATCTGGATAGTGTTTCACTAGGGCTGCTCAAGGAATTATCAGAGCAGTGTCCTTAGCTTCATATTATTATGTGCCGCACATTAAAAATGACT
>VXBJ01003286.1:78604-124399 GCA_013400055.1 Nycticryphes semicollaris | reverse complement strand
AAGTAACCAACTGGAAGAAGTGATCTGCACAGATGAGCTAGCTGCTCCTGACTAGATGGGAACTGGGAGAGATGAGGGAGGTGACACATGCTTCAGGACTGTTTTGTTCCCCTGCCACCCAAAGCAGCTGCCTCCTTCCACACCTTAACCTTACCTTCAGTAGCTGGACCAAACCATACAGCCTAGAGCTATGCTGTCTGTGACAGAAAGGAATAGCAGCTGCTTTTCTACCCCTTTTTGTATCCTAAGGCATCATTGACTTCACCTGGAGCTGGCTCTGGGTCTCCCCAAACAATACCAGAGCAGGCATATGAGAGCTTTAGCTCTTACTGAAACTGGGAAGGTGCCTGCACCTGGTTCTGCAAAGCATCACAGAGACATCAGAAGTCAAAAAGAAAATAATAACTCCTTCCCTTAGTCCATCACTTCTCTGCTGTATGCAGGTGCTGCAGCAGCAAGGAAAACTTCCAAATCCAAGCTTGTCTGGGTTCTACTTTGGTCTGGAGACATTGGGCACATACTGGTTTTCCCAATGATTTGAAGTGTGGGAGTGTTCAAAGCCATCCAAAATTATTGCTTCTTTGGTCAGAGTGTCTCAACAAAAAAAAAATTATCTTAGCAGTTTTTCTTTATCAGAAATCATCATGAAACACTGAGATTCCCTGGGAAAGGCACCTGATTTCACCATTGCAATATTTCCTTCCTGATGTCCTAATCAGATTTGTGTAAGCCTGTATGAACATTTGGCTTTGTGGATGCTTACCTGAAAGAAAATAAAATCCAACCCCATTTGAAATTCACTTTTTTTTTTGGTAGATATGACGAAGGCTTTAACATTCAGCTTCATTTCCATCAGCAACATGATCAACATGGTTTCCATGGGAAATCGTTAATGTGATTTTGATAGAACGTACTCCCAAAATAATGTTGTTCATTAAAATTGGCATGGATGTGGTAATTTCAAGTAATGAATTCGACCAGTCTTTATCAAGGGTATCTCATCTCCTTGGCTTGTCCAGGGTATCCATCGAGTCACAGCTCCTTAGTATTTCAGCCTGCAAGAGGGAGCTTCGCAAGCACTCCACACTCATATTTTTATGGTTCCCACCTTTTACTTAGTGCCTTCAGTCCTTCACCGAGTGATGCACGGTTAGCACCAGCACCTTGCAAATTTTGAAAAAAGCTGCCACCAAATGTATTTTGTCATTTGTTTCCCACAATTTAGGCTGGAAATTCTGTTTTCATGGGTGCACAAATGGCAGGACAGAGAAAAGTGAAAAAAAAAAAAAAAAAGAGAAAAGAGAAAATACATTACACTGGAAATAATATTTGAGTTTGAGCAATATCTTTTTACTCCACAAGTATTGTACTAAAAAAAGCCAGGGAAACATGATGGAAAAAGAAATTTTACACAGCTCTTAGGCTGAGTTTAACAGATTGTGTGAAAAGTAAGTGGTATGGGGATAAAGCAGCACTTTTCGATCTGGAATCAATACCGTCAGGAAGTAGAAAGGTTTGCCATGAAGTGAGAAACAACACATGGTTATTTCATTATATTTACCTAATAAAATACCTTTCTTTCATGTAGTATTAAAAAAAGGTCTCATGTGACATTAAATAAAAGAAGGATGCTTGAAAATGCCTTGGCAGTTAAAGAGGAATAGATGAGCACTATTGCCTTCAATTTTCCTGGTGTGACACAGTCTGTATTTTAGCATGTAGGAAATCATCCTTCCCATGATGCTTTTATTGGAAAGATAAACAAATATTCTTGATTTGTGCCTTGTGACACTGTGCAAGGGAGAAATATTCCTCCTGCACCCATGTTGCAGATACAAAACCAGTATGCCTCAAGCGATACCACTCAATCTGCCATTCCCATTGTAGGTGCGAGCCCCTGGACACCTCCGAGCAATGCAGAGGAGGGCATAGAGAGCTGTAAATCCCCTGGTGCGCTCCCCCTGCCACGTTCCCTCACCGGCGAGAAAGCGGTGAGAAACGCTCGGCAAAGTCAGGCTGGCTTCCCAGCTTTGATTGCCACATGTGTGGGATCTCACAGGAGGAGTGTGGGCAGGAAAGCGATGGAAAGAGCATTTCCACCTCCACAAGGCATTTAACGAGAAATCAGGCCCTCCTTCGAAGGCGAAGGACCCGCTGTCAAGGCTTGGAGTTGTGTAACCGGGGTGGCACCCACGGGTCCCCACACCGAGGGCAGAGATGTGATTGCAATGCAGGCGGGCTGTGGGGAGACAGGATGCTCTTGACCCCCTGGCTCCCGCACAGGGCTCTGGGTTGGGATCCTGACATCTCTGGTGCTGAGCCATGAGGGCTAACAACATCCCAGCCAGCCAGGTTATAAGATCTGGTTGCATTACAGCAGTGTAAGCAGAAGGGTTGTCAGACCACGACTGCTGTTGCTGTTATATTGTGCAGGTAGGGTTTCAGTACATACCTAAAGATTTATCTTCATTAACATGCCTTTAATAGCACACACATGTTGCTCAAGGTCCCACAAAGCCCTTAACGAGAACAAGCTCATGTGGGCAGGTGATGAGCATGTAACCTGTGCCTGTCATCCTCTGTATTTTTCAAAGTTGTCAATGCATAAAAGCCCTGCCTGGTCCTACACACCCAGAGGGCATTTCCCAGGCATGGGGATAGGGAAATGAAGGGTGTGTGGGCGACCAATGGCGTGGCCATGGGACTGTCAGGGTTCCTGCTGTCTCTTCTGCACACCAGTTGGATGGTTCAGCATCAGCAGGAAGAAAGGTAGGGGCAGTCCAGTATAGTCCATCTCTAATGTTTTGCCGGCAAAACAATGCCTGTTCCTTAATTCCTGCTGCTCAGAGCTGATTTTGACAAAACCATTTCAGACACTGGACCTGGAGGATCTTTTTGGCCCCAGTGCACTTCCAATTCTCATCACATGCCTTCAGTGTCTGATGTGAGTTATTACAACACAGAGCAGCCTGTACCTTCTCATGATCCCTACTGTTTCCCGATCAGGTAAATCAGGCTTGTACCCAACCACCTTCAGGGATGCACTGCTCTGGAAATGGGCAGGAGGAAATACAAGGCTTGACCCATCTCAAGATGACACTTGTGCATATTTTTCATGATTTCTTACCTTAGCCAGTTACTAGAAAACCCCATCAGGGTGTGCTGGGAAGGATAAGACAACTGCTGGACAGGAAAAAAACGACCAACTTTCATTTTCTCTGCGTGCCTGCAGCTGTCAGCTGAACTGATGCATGCCCTCTCCATAACAACAGCTGGAGCAGCCAAAAATGGCACGCCGACAGCAGGCTGCTGGTAATGAACTGCGCAACTCCTGGACGTATCGGTTACAGCCAGCACCTCGCAGATGCCACTTCCGTTAAAAAAAAAAAATAAAATGGGGAGAAAAAAAACCCCCACAGATGGAAAATTTATTTGCCTGACATTGGAAATTCTTTTTTGTTACATGAACCCTGACATGTGTTACACTATAAAAAGCAGGCGGGTGAGACAGGGGGGAAAAGGGAAACTGGAGGAAGAAAAAATTCTCAGTGAACTTGCTTTTCACCTGTTGTCTCAGAACAGGGTGTCTGGGGAAGGAGGTGGGATGTCTGTTCTGGCAGTGACAAGAAGGGGCCATCAGTTCGACTCCAAGGACTATTTTCCCCTGAAACGTCTTCAAGAATGATGGAGGTTTTTCACAAGCAAGCAGCTTTTTGTTCGCTATCTTATACAGTAATGAAGTTGTATGTTCTCCTCTAGAAAATCTAGTTCCAGCTCAACTTGGCATGCAAGAAAATTTGATCACAGGCTCTGATCTGTGTGCACTGCTCATGCTAACCCAGGGAAATCATCTGCTGGCTGGAGAATGGGATGGGAGGGAGATGATGGAGCTGTAAGAGATGTAACAGAAATCCTGGCTCCAGTTGATGTACACGGGGGATCCTGTGGGCCAACATACCTCACATGGAGACACAAAGCTGCAGCCCAGAGAACAAGTGACCTCCTGCAGCCCATGATGAGGACCTGGTGTGCCTACCAGAAGAAAACATCACTAAAGCATCCCTTCCACCAAAGGAGTCATTGGCCCCTTTCTTCTGCTGTGAAGATATCAATATGATTTGTCAACATCATATAGGAAATGTTCACAGTGAACAGTTCTCAGCAGATGCTTTCCAGGTCCAAAGTGCTTGCAACCACTGATTAGTTACAGTACTGCAGCTTATTAATCACTGCCGTTTCTCATTGCTATAGCTCATGTCAACATTTCAGTGCTTTGTCTGGTGCTTATTTTCAGCATAATCCACTTAATCAAAGCTGCTCCTTTCCAGCACACAGCTCATCCCTGGAGCCCCTGATGGTGGCTCATCTGGCATATTCACATTTGAACTTGAGCTGCAGCCAGTGCCTTTCACAACCTCTGCTATTTCAGAGCAGAAGTAGCCAAGAAGTAGCGTGGGACAAATTGCCACTGTGCAGAGACAGTGCCTGCACTGGCAGAGGGGGGACTGCTGGTGGTCGAGAGCTGGAGCAGAGAGGGTAAGGGAGAGTTTCTAGGAGAGATGGAGCCAGATTATTCCCAGGCAGGAGGCAATGGGCACAGCCTGCAGCTAGGTATGGAGTAAGTGTAAGAGAATAATGTTCCCAGCAAGAATGGTTAAGTCCTGGCACAGGAAAGCTGTGGAGTATCCATCCTCGGAGCTTTTAGACACTCATCCAGGCAAAGCGCTGGATAATGCCGTCTCATCCTGAGGTTATACCGGTTTTCAGCAGAGAGGGCTTGATTGGAGACCTGTGGAGTCCCTTTGTATTATTGTGTGCTTGTGTGACATCAGTCTTGTCTTCCATCTTCCACAATATTCCAAAAATCTGAAAGTTAATAAATGTGTATCCAAGCTGATCAGCTGTTGGGATCTGGATGATAGCCCTATAATAGGGTAGACTTTGCTTATCTCCTCTTTGTCCTCTCCCGACATCATTAACACCTCCACAGGAGCCTGATATTAATTTCCCTCAAATTTTAGAGTTTGTGGTATAAGTTTTTTGCATTACAGAACCCAGCTTAGCTTTGGATCCTCTTCCCAGAGTCTGACACTGTTCATCCATCCCACCTCCCTCAGCTCCCCTCCTTTATTTGAGCAGGGGAATATGCACAGACCCCTCAGTCCAAAGTGCTTCCTATCAGCTGCCAGATGCGGGAGGTTTGTGGGAGCCTTGGGTTGCTTTCTGTTCAGCAGAGGTGCAAAAAGGCAGTAAGTGCGACGGAGTAGGTGCAGAGGTAACTTTTGCTTCGAACTTCAGCCTCCCCATTAGAGTGAGCTGGAAACATTTGCTGGTGGGAGAATGTTATTGGTGACAGGTCCTAAAATAATTGTGGAGGTGACATGAGTGAGCGACACTGATAATGAACATGAGTTGGTGGAGCTGGCATAATTTCCTGCAGAGCTCTGTGGTCCCTAAGGATGCTTTTACGCCCCCGCTGGGCCTAATTTAAGAGAAAGTTTGGGAGTTCGACTTCACCCTCAATCTAACTGGCTTGCTCGAACTTTTCCCATTACTCTGATAAAAGATAAAAATTAACTTTTGGCTGATTTATATTGAGATTTAATGTCCAGCTATTTTTCAGTCCTCTGGGGAAACATAATTCCGTGGTGACTCACTTTCAGTGTCCCGAATAAAAATGTCTAGTGTGGTCAGGGAAGAGACATACCATGTCCTCACCCTTCAGGGTGGTACTGGAGGACATCACCCCTTCTTGTCAGGAAGGAAAGCTGTGGAGTCAAAAAGGTGGAAGGAACAAAAGTCACTTCTGATGGGTCATTTTGTTCATTGCTTCTTGGCAATTGTGATACAAATGTTGGGGAGGGAATTCAGCTTCAAAAAAAGCTAATCAAGACCATGGGGATTTATTTTTGTGAGAATTTTAAGATGTGTTTGCAGCACAGATGAAAACCTCACTTGATTAACCTGTGGGCATTTTCCAGTTCTGGAGGTTTAGATTAAGCCACTTAAATGCTTTGGGAGGAACAAAGCTCTCCAGTTTTGGGGAAGGGGTAAAGCCTTTTTCCGAATAAACAGAGAAAACTTTTGGTGTGTGACTCTTCAATTTAGAGAGAACACCTGACATTGGGCTGAGATGGACCACACTTTATCTAGCCTAGGAATGTCCCTGCTCGCTGCGTTGTGAGCCATTAACAATTTGGGATGTGGGTCCAAACTCCATCCTGGGCACAAGGGGCTGCCACACTGGGGATCTCATGATTCAACATGGTGATCTGCTTGCTTTATCACACACCAAATAGAGATAAATTCAGATTCAAGTTCCTGTTGTATAGTAGACATAAATGGAGTGCAGCAGTAGGCTGTATCTGTCCTTGCTTTTCGGTCTTTCTGTTGGCTTCCAGTCCTGTTGTTGGGCCACCAGGAACAGAGGTTTCCCATAACACAGAGCAGGAAAGAAGTTTACATTTTGTTAAAGAAATCAGCTGGACCATAAGTGAGTATCCCTCTGGGTTTTTGCATAACTTTTATGTCCAGACAGGTGCATATACTTCCCTTTTGTGCTAATCCAGCAAGGACACCCAGCCTCCACCTCCTGAACATCACATTGGATTTTGCAGTAAGCTAAAGAGAGAGGGAAATCCACATTTCCTCTGAGACTGGTGTCTTAACCCAGCATGGAGACTCTATTGTGTGCTAGAGAGGGTTTTACCTGGGTGCATGAGTTGCTTTCATACATTCCCTTGTGCTGGTTGAAACGACTGAGGCATCAACTGCCTATCTCTGATATCAGATGGGGCAGAGGGCAGGAAAGCACCCAGGGGAGGGATGCCAGCCAGATCCTACTGCAGAACTTTGGGGAGTAATACTTATGCTGAGCTCTCCTCCACATGCAGCCATGGCAGGAGAGGTCTCCTGACCTTTCAGGGCCTAGTCCATTCTGTCTGATGTGATTGTGCTCCTCTGCTATTCATTCAACTTCTAACAGACCCTGAGAGAAATCGATGGCAGTCTCCTCTTCATGTCTGAAGTGTTTCCATCACACTAATCTAATCACTGGCAAATTCAAATTTCTGTTGTGATTCTGCACATTGTAAGACTGCTCAGAGCACTAGAGCTTTCCAACATTATTTTTCCAGATAATTTACAGTTTTTCTCTAAGCTAATTAAGTCACTAACTAATTTTCTGACCTTTCCTTTTCATCTAGGAACTAATTTTATGGAGAGAATTACAAGCTACCCCCTACTTTTCTTTTATGTATGTTTCCTCTAAAAGCATCATAATGAGAGATCTTCAGCTTTAACGCTTCCAGATTACTGCAACTGAATGATGCCTCCATAATAAATAACCTACATACTCACATTATCAACCTGTATTGTTTCTAGACTAACTGCAAAGAAATGATCATGTACTTCATTTACGAAGATCTCAACTAAAAGCATGAATAGTTTGGAACTGATTTCTTTAGTTTTTACACATGTACCTCTTGTGTATATCATAAATACCCAATTTAGAGATAGCGTTCTCTAAAAGAGTATTGCCAAAAGCGATACTGTTTGCTTCATTTTTCACCTGGAGTAGGTGGCAGTGCTAAGTAAAATTCACAGATCCTCAGGAAGAATTGCATTTGCGCTTCTTCACTTGTGATAAATGCAATTAATAAAATGGATTGAGTTTTTTTCTTGTTGGAGAGAAGGAAAAACAGTTACGCGCTGCTGGCACACAGAACCGTCTGCAGGCAGGCTCTGCGGCCCCCAGATTGCAGGACGCTTTTCATCTCTCATTGCAAATCTAGGAAATGCAATAGATCTTTGTTCCCCTCTAGTGGCATATCTACAAAAGACATCTCTTCCTCAGGGGTCAGACCTTTTTTTTTTTTTTTGCGTGGGCAAGGCTTATGCTCTTCCAGATGCCAGTTCATCCAGGATGAGCATGGGCATCACTACACACTGTCTTGGAAAAGATTTGGCTGTCACTCAGTGTAGTATGAAATCAGAAGTCGTTTGGAGTCAGCAAAGAGAAGTTATTAATGGAGAATAGGAGCAGCTTACCACAATTAGCATCACTTGCCTTGAAGCATTGCTGGGAGAATCACTAGGTATGAAATGGTGAGATCCCCCCCCTCCTTTATATGGGAAAATGGGCTTGAGAGGATTCTGGGGAACAACTTGCTGGATTGAAAGTATTCTGAGAGTGAAGTGACTATGCTATAAGAGAAAGGAGCTGAGCCAACTTAATCCTTTAGTGCCCCCTTCACATGCTCAGGGAGAGAGGATCCACCCTAGGTGATGCAGCAGCCCCTCTCTGCTTTGGGACTCCAGGGCTGGGAACCCTCCTGCACCATGTGGCTGGGCCAGTTCTGCTGGGTTTGTCCCAGCAAAAGAGTGAGGTGTTGAAATCCAGCAGGGATGGGAGAGAGAGAATAACACTGGGGGGAAAATCCAGATGTGTAAAATGTAAAATATTTCTCTTTTATAAAAAAATTTTGTGGCCATTCTGGCTAAGCTGCCACAAATCCTGGCTCTGGCTATGACTCCTACAGCAAAACTGAAGCAGAAGAATGCATGGCACCTCGTGGCACCCTTCACAGCCTGGCTTGCAGGCAGTCTTCGCCCTTGTCTGTGCTGCTGCATGTGCCAGTGTCACCGTGTGCCAGTGCCACCCTGTGCTAGTGTCACAAGCCTGGCTTTTTCTTGGGAAAGTATGAGTGCTGGCACATGTGCAGCTGGGGACATGTCCTCTGCCACTAGCATTCAGCTCAGTCCTTGGACCTTAGTGACAACCAGGAGCAACTCAATGCTGGCTTTTCAAGATGTGTATTTTTATTGAACGTCCAAGCCAACATAATTTGTTTAACTCTCCCTGCAAATCCTCCAGCTGATTACTCAAGCTCTGTCTTTAGAGCTGAAGGGAAGAAAGACAAACAAACTCCCTTTTCTTGGCTCCATGGTCCACACCAACTGAACATGTCACTAAAAAGTTAGTAAGCGATGGAGTTAACAGCAGTTATTTCACTCCAAAATGTCTTTCTAAATTACAACAGTGGCCTCTTGTGGTGTCATCTGCCGAGTGATCCTTCCCACGGGCTCTGCTGCAGGGAAAAGCGAACAATACTTTATGCAATTGAAGAACTCTTCTGGGAATACAGCCCTCTCGTACCTCTTTGCCCAATAGCTTTCCTGCTCCTCGCCAGTCTTGAGCTTTCCGCTAAACTAACTTTACACAAAAAATTAGGGAAACGGTAAGTTGGTAACTTTGGGGATATTTGATGCTGTAAAGACACTTGTCAGCTACTAATACAACAGAAGATGAAGTTAGTTCTGAATATATTTTAAAAAAATAAACTAGGCATTGGAACAAAGTTTTATAAAAAAATATCTAGTTATTATTTCTCCTGCTACTCCATCTTTTCTCATATTTCTCATCCCCACCTCCACCAGGCAGACAGCCACCTCAGCTTTCACCTGGTCTCACTTGGAGACCCTTCCCTGCTATTAATATGAAATAAAAAATACATTCATGTGGCAAAGGGGAAAAAAGCCCTGATATGGATAAGAGTAGATCAGACCATTTGGGAAAAAAAAAACTATCCAAGCTCTACCTAGCAATTATTATTCTGTTTTTAAAGAGAGGTTATTGCACTTTATTTCCAGGAGCCTAGTTGGGAAGGGGAACAGATGAATGTGCCGTGGGTTGAGCAGAGCAGTGCAGGAGAGCTCTGTGCCCATGCTCTTTAAAAGTAACCCCTTTTCCCAGCTGTGAGTAAGCATCCATTTTTTAATATCTAAGCAGTGAAGCAAATGTCATGTGCCTGGTTTGGTCCTGTCTCCAGGGGCCAGCTGAAGAGTTGTCACCTCAGCACTTTACAGAGGACACTGTAAAGTCAGTATATTGCAGAATAAATCTTCACACCATCCCTCTGTCTCTGTCACCTTAGCCTCAGAAGTGGGAGGAACACTCTAAAACGTCTGAGCTGGAGTCTCATTACCCTAGAGCAGGCTTTGATTTCCACCTGATAAGACAAACTCTCCCCGATTAAATTTTCTTAAAGCATTGAGAAACAAGATGTGGGGACAGAGATCAGTGCCAACTCTCTCAAAAGCTGTGTTAATCACTCCAGGTGATTATTTTGATTATTCCTGTTTTATTTCCCCTTTTTTTTCCTGTCAGTTTCACCCCTCTGCTTTGTGAAATTGCCTGGCAATTCACTACAGTGCTCTATTTCTCAGGTTCAGCAAGAATTGAAATGATGATAAATAATGATGCCAAAGAAGACAATGACAAGAATTACTCTGGAGATTTGGGCAATGCAGCAAATGACAGATATTCCCTTTCAAAAATGGAGAATAAGGGCTGTGTGAGGCTGGGTGCTTCCTGACAGGCTGGTAAGAGCTTATCAGGAATAGACATCTCACAAAAAGCATCACTTCTTTCTAGTGCAAGTCCTTCAATCAAAGGGAAAAAAAAATGTGGAAGGAGAAGATGCATAGCAATCTTTCCCCAGGTTCCTCAATTTATAGAAATGTTTACATCTGGCTTTGGTGGCTGAAAATTGGCACTTTTTGCCCTGACAATAAATCCACATGATGTGTGACCCAGTGCCTATGTCATGTCACAAAACCAGTCCAAATAACTGCTGGAGCATCCTGTGAACAACGGCGATGACCCTACCTTAACAGGTGGGTCTGTGGGAGGAACAGCAGGCTCTCATGCCCAAGCTCCACTCTGGACCAAGCTAGAGGAGGAACTTCCCCTAAGAAAGCAGGACAGGCCCATTTTTGGAGGTCTGGGTCTTGGGGAAGAAGAGCTGATGGCTGCAGGAGTAAGGTCACCTTTGCTCTCCATGGAGGCTGACGAACAGAAGTGTGGGAGGAAAGAACTGAAGCTTTGCCCATTCTCCACCACTCACTCATAGCAGGGAAAGCTGTCCCCAAACTGCATTTCACCACGCATGACCCACCTCCGTTTTCCTCAGGTGCACAATGATCTTCCCCTGACCTTCCAGCTCACAAGCTGTTCCAGCAAAAGAGGAGCTCTGGTTATTCCACAAAGTCAGTTTGCACTGAGCGTTGCAGTTGGTCTGGGAAACTTGCCCAGAAGAAGCTTCTTCATGAGCTCTGGAGTAACTCAGACTGAGTCTGCACGGTCTTCCCCAGTCGTCTCAGCAATTTAAAAAATATCGAAGAATAAAATATAGGACCTGAGGATCTTTTGGTTTGTCATCTAAAGTGAACAAGATTTGTGCCTGTCCCATTTCACACACTTATTTCTCCCTCGGAGATGGTGAGGTCATACAAAATTCAATCACAATGTATGACCGAAGACACAAGAGGCTGGACGTGAATGCAGCTCACTAGGGAATAAAACACATCGTGATGCATTGGTAGCTGTGTGTCATTTGGTCCTGCCTTACAGTGTGTCCGTCTGGAGGCACATTAAAGGAGGGGACATGATGCAAACAGGGAGCTGTGAAACCTGCAGTTATTAGCCTAGGGCACATCCTGTTCTGCTGTCTGGCACTGGCTTTCTAATTAAATAATTGCAAGCGTTGTTTCCCCATCTGAAATAGTGTTCTCTTAATAAATGCAGCTCACAGGAATTAATTCTGATTCGAGGCTCTTGCAAAGATAAATATAGAGGAAGCCTTCATCATTGCATGGCATTTTTCTGGGGTGGGGGAGAGAGAAAGACCTGGTCTTTACATATTTTAAGCATCTTGTGTTTTCTAAAACCTGTATGGAGGTGGTAAGAACATGGGAAGTACCAACCAGGGAGAGTGAGAGCACAAAACCACTGCTGTCGTGGGGTGCTGTGCAGGGTGTGGGTGAAGTGAGCATGCTCTGTCCTTGACTGTACCCAGTTTCCCATCACATCCTTGCCATTTTAGTCAGATTCTTGTAAAGCAGAAGATTTCCTGCTTGGTATAAATCAATCAGAATAAAAATTGACCATGCCCAGGATTCAGGATAAGGCGCAGATCGGGTGATAACTGATGTGGACTGAATAAAACATCACAAGAAACAACTGTAGCAATCTCCTTACTGTTGTTGTAAATTTAGACCATAACCACTTTGGGAGAAGACCCTGCCTTGGTTATACCTAGGCTTCGTGTTTACTGGTTTGGATTCTGCTTGCTACAAAGTGCAGAAAATATTGAGAATGGACACAATTATGTTTTACAGGTAGGGCACAGAGCTGAAAGGCAGAAGATCAGTTCCCTGTTGAATGTCAAGCAAATAATATCATCTCTCTCTAAAATAATGGTAATTCGGTTCCTGTAACTCGCAGGATAAAGGATAAATTCATTAATATACATGATACATGCCAGACATAATGAAGAATCTTGGAAAACAAGAGAAGCTGAGCAAGGTCTTCTCCACCTGATCTGCACCTACAGAGTCCCTTCTGCCAATTTCGTTAGGGTGCCAGTCACCCATGGCAGGACAGTTTTAGGGAAGTCAGAGCATCTCTATAGATGCATATGGGAACGTTCCTTCCTTAAGAACTCAAAGAGCAAAGCAACTCCCTGCCATTTTTTTCCAGTCCAACTCCTTATGCTTGTGTGTGGTACACTGCAGCATCAATAACATCCTTTAGGCTTATCCTTACTCCTTTTACAGGCCTGACCTGCTGTACCACCTTTTAGGTGCAGGGAGTGTGGGAAAGGAAAAATTCCAGGAAATTCAGCTTTTTAAATCTCAACCTGGCAAAAAAGCCAGAAAAGTGAATTCCAGGATCTCCTTGCCTGGCCTTTACAAGGAACTGTTGCTGCCAGTGGACAATTTACTCCTAATTGCTTTTTAAGTTCATGCTGGAAGGAAAAATATAGCCTGGACGGTGAAGAAAAGGACCGATCAAGTTAGTAGCAACTGCATTAATTGAATTGACTGAAACACAGAGATGGTAGCAGCAGAGCTTATTCCATCTCAGGTGCAGCCCAGTTTTTAAATACACAGCTGAACTTTTAGCATCAGAGTAGAGAAGCCAAGAGGCCTTTCAGATGAATGAAATGAAACCGTGTGGTCTTGTGAGCTGGGAAGGGAAAGATCACAGCCTCCTGCACTGTTAGCCATTGTGCATAACAAAAATCATGTTGAGGATTATCAAGCCTCCCTCTTGCCCATCTATGTTGGGACGGAATTCGCTGCCCTCCCTGCATCCAGTCTCCAGAACAATTAGTGCAGGCAAGCTGTGAGTGATCCTAATGTCAGTCAATGCAGGTATCAGGGCTCCAGTAGCTCAGACGAAGCGGATGTTAATAAGAGGGTAAGCTTCACCTCATGCTACCCTGACACATAAAAATGGGAAAACTAATAATAAGGAGCTGCCTTTTGAGGATCTTGGGCTAAAGATGCAGCCATAAACACTAAGCACTAGTAACGGAGATGAATGGAGCAGGTGCTAATCTTGGAAGCTCAGTTAGTAGTAATAAGTAATTGGGGAAAATGGGATATAAATTATAGTGTGTGACGTTTTAGCACCACTCCACTGAAATCAAATGCTGTCTTTAAAATGGGTTTTTATCCACAACCAAATGTTTAGGCTCACCATTTGGTGATGAGAGTGTTACTGTGGCTCTGCAGAAATCCTCTTTATTCAGTGTGGAGCCCAGGGAATTCCTTCTAAAGCAAAAGAACAGCTGGGGAAAGGTAATTTTAGCATTTTAATAGCACTCACAGTGCATATCACAGGCTAGACTGGCACAAAGGACACCTGGCTACAAAATGTACATGTCAAAATGATTTTTCTGATGCGATATGTTGTCTGTCTTAGATACTTAAATGGTTCTTTTTGCCATAAACACTTCACATCATCAGTAAAGACCCCTTTTGACAGGATAGAAGAAAACGATCCTCACCAATACTCAAAGGGGAAAAAAAGTCACAGAAAGATTACAAAAACTGGGTACAGCCACTGTCACCAAAGGGGGAGAAGGGCACTTCTCTTTGTGCTTTTGAAGAGCTCTGTCCCATTACATTGATTGCATTGAGCAGTCTGGGAATGTTGCCATTTGGACGACGCTAAAATCAGGTTGGCAAGCATTAGCAAATAACTGGATGAAGCCTTGCTCCCATGAGGAAGTCCTAACAGGTCCATCACATCCACATTTTTATGCTCAAAAAAAAAAAAAAAAGTTAATATAAATTCTTTTGTCATCTCCTATTTCTATGATGAATGAGTATAACATAAATCTTTATTTTTTTCTTTTAATCTTGTTTATCCTCACATTGCCCCTGTGAAGTGATGCAGTGCTGACGGGCATAGATGAAGTGAGGCACGGGGAGATGGAGGACTGAAGGACTTTCTCCAGAGTGTACCCAGAGGTCATGTGTTACGCAGGGCTGCACACCTATGTACAGCCACCATAATCCTCTTTTATAACCCAGAAAACAAGTGTGTGACACAGGGACTCCCACTTGCGTCAAACCCCCTGTTTAGCTGTATTAGTGCCTACCTGACTGGGGAACTGACATCTGCAAAAGCAATTTATTTGTTCATTTGAGGGATCTTTCAAACTTTAACAAGCCACCAGAGATGTGGTTTTCCTCTTCTGCCTGCCTGCTGAATCCTTCCACTTAGGACTAAGCCAGAGGTGGGCAAAGTGAGCTTATTCAGTAGAAGCAAAGGAAGAGGAAACCTGGCACAGCATATCACTCCACGGAGTCACAGCATCCCAGTCACACGTGGGTACAAAGGATCTGATCTGTGGCATGTGCCAGCTTACTAGAAACCCTGCATTTTCTACACACAGCTGGCTCAGCTGCTGCTCAAGGCAACCTCTCAGCATTCCTTGACACAGACATCTTACTGTCACTTTACAGGAAAGTCAGTGCTCAGGTCCAGCAAACTGGGTGTAATTTCCACGTCTCTGTCTTGGAGCAGAAGATGGACCCATATGTCTCTCTGGTTTTTTTACCAGCTGTTCTGCTCAGAGAACATGCTATGCTCTCTGCCTTGCAAACAATTCCGCACAGGCAAACACCTCCCCGAGAGAGCTGGAAGTTCAGGCAGGTTCCCGTTGACTCCTTGTTACTGTACGTCAGCTTTGTTCTTGCTTACAGGAGTAAAATGTCAAGATGAGTTTAAATGTCAGGCCTCACGTGAAGCTTGTCAGTCCTGGGGCGAGCATCCTCTATGGAGCAAGGATCAGCTGCTACAAGACCAGACATCAGAGAAACATGTTGCCCTTTCCTCTGCACGCAGAACACAATAGTTTTGTGAGCCTCAGGGATCACAGTGCACCTTCCTCACCCTGAGACATCAGAGTTCTGAGGATTTAACCAAACTTCCCACTAAACTCCTACCCTTCTGCTCCTGGCTGTGATCTGCCAGGTTTCCAGGTGACGACAGCGATTGAAGAATGGAAATCCTGGCTGAGTGGACCTTGTCCTCCAGCTGAGCAGTGGCACCTGCAAGGTGAGGTTCAAATGCAGCTCTGAAGCCATGGGCTGACTGCAGAGCCACACCAGAAATGATCCTCACATGTAGGGACAGGGATCCAAGGAGGGACTGGATGGGACAATTTTAACCAGCTGCTTCTAAACCTGCCTGCTTTAGCTTGTGTGGGAAGTCAAAGAGGCTGTTTGGCTACTTTAACCATGAGGCAGGGTGTCCAAATCTGAGCATCAATGTTTAAAAAGGCTGGGTTTAATGTCTCTTTTTGAATCGCTCTGCTTCTAATAAAGAATGAAGCTTGAACAAAATCGTAAAATTGTCCCTAGAGCTGAAGCACGTGTGCTGCTCAGGAGCAGTGCAAGCGTGACAAACGTTTCATGTTCTTTCTTGCTAGCAAGCTGTCTCCCCTCTCCTAATCCAAAGTGGCATCTTGGAACAAAGCAAAATCAGCAGCTGAAATCAGAGATTAAGTGATTTTATCAAAGCAATAAAGGAAAGCAGCGGCTGTGTTCTGTAAGGGACAGTTAAATAGCAGGAGCGGTGGGATGGGGAGGTCTGCGAGGGAGGGATGGCAAGGCAGAGGAGGAGGGGAGTAAGGAGATGCATGTCATGGCTCTACAAAGTTTCTTGCTGAATCTTTGGTTTACTCTGGACTCGCAGGCACAAACAGACCTCAAGCAGGGTTACAAAATCCCTGGGGAAGGTGGTGCAGGTTTTACTCAGCTCCCTGCTGCGTCGAGGGGTGCTTTCCTGAGGGGAGGGAGATGGGCCAGAGGATGCAGCCATGATCTGGCCTGCAGTAAACATGCTGGAAGCACAGCCACCACACCAGGTCATTCATTCAGGGTGCCCAGCTTCCTCAGAAGCAGCTAGAAGCATAAACATCCACAATAGAGCTGAAGTGTGAGGGTGTTTCATCTCTTCCAGGTTGGTTTCTGTAACAAGTCTCAGCCATACACAGTGTTGCTGCTTTATCTCCTTCCTACCCGAGCAACAAAAAAGCCCAGCTTCTTTCAGGCTTGCTTGAGTAAAGGTCTCTTACTACATGTCTATTACAAAAATGGAAAGTTAAATAAGGTGAAACCTGAGCAATCTAAGCCCAAGCCTTTCCTTTGAATGGCAAAATGTGAGGTAGCAGCTATCCTTGCTGCGACTGTGTTATCAGGTTTCAGTGAACATCTGCCGCTGAGAGGTAGCAGGATGGAGATATTCCACATGTGGAAAAAGGAGAGAATTAAATAAACACAATTTTGGGGAATAAATGAAACCTAATCTAGGATGATGTGGGCTACATTTATCTAACACAGTATGAATATAAATTTAATGGCAAAAATCTGCAAAGGTGGTAAACACGTTATCCCCTGTTGTACCTGTTTTCTTTATAAGACCTGTTTTATTTTGCGGAAGGGAAAAAAAATCGTAATGATGTTAAATGCAAGGTACAAGGACTGTTGTTTGCACTGGAGACTAAGGGATTGTGATCACTTGATCCCTTAATTCCTGTGGAAATCCCAGCTAATGTAGCCAGCTTACCATGCTTTCATATCTGGGAGATGGATTTTCTGAAACATCTGAAATATTTTCTGAAGCAAACAGTCTCTGGCAGAGGAGCCCAATGGCTGCAGAGAGGGATGGTTCGAAAATGCGTTGATGGTGTTGTGGTGGGACTGCCTTTGGTTGTGGAAGTTCCTCTGGCTCCTCTGTTGGGCCAGCAGCACCTCGGGGGCTGCGGCTCAGCAGGAAGCAGGGTCTGTGTGCTCTGCACGATCGCTCTGCCTGCTCAGCATCTTTACCCGGGCTTTCTGTGGCCAAGCCTGGCTCCAGGTCCTGCCTTTGGGAAGGTCACAGAGCATAAAAGGCTGAAGATACAACTTTCTCCTGAAGGAAATTATGAATTTAAAGCACTGAATAAATGCAGAACCCTCAAGACAGAAGGAAACAAACAATAAAACCTGGCAGAGCAAAGGACTTCCTGAGCAGTCAGTCGGAATGTTTTCTTGTCCTCTGTTCCTCTGGAATACATACTCATCTTAACAAGGGAATCTTGTCTGTGTTTTACTGCAAGACCAACAGTATGTCTATAAATGAATTTCCAAAGGAGCACCTTTATTAAAGATATATGTGCTGTGACCAAGACTCAATAAATTATTTTAAAATGTCTCTGAATGTAATCAAGCCCTGAAGTCAACAGATCTTATATTCATGCTTAAACTCAGGAA
Organism: Nycticryphes semicollaris; assembly: GCA_013400055.1. Taxonomy (NCBI): domain Eukaryota; kingdom Metazoa; phylum Chordata; class Aves; order Charadriiformes; family Rostratulidae; genus Nycticryphes; species Nycticryphes semicollaris. Next base: position 106,786 of record VXBJ01003286.1, on the reverse strand, counting down.
GCATAGTCTAACTCTCATCCAAATTTATTTTTGTTTCCATGCTGTTTTCAACCCAACCTGTGGTTAGCTGTATTTGACCTCTCTTCTGGGCATGATCTTTTTCTTTTTGATAATTTAGTCCTGCTATGGAGATTCCTTGCGGTCCAATCACAGAAAATGTTTATTGCTTTCTCTTTGGCACACACTGAGTTTTGCAGAGACATAGAGGCTAATTATTTTGTTTTTTATTGCTTAGTCCTTAGAACTGACACACTGTTTACAGAATTGTTTCTTGGACTTCACTAGCATAGCTCTGCTTCATAGATTTGAGAGTCATTCATGAACCGCAGGGATTTTTCCTGGGTCGTTTATTTCCTTTGAACCTATTTCCTGTTGAAACTATTCCCATGGCTCAGCTCTGGAAGGCTTCCTCATGGCACTGTCTATTCCACATTTGCCTAATCACTGATTTAAATAAAGGATCAGTTTATAGGAGCTGTTCCTGGGAATTAGATTTCAACCCTCACTGATTCGATCACAATGCCAACTCGATCAGGCCCTTAAATAGCCAAGAGAAGTCCTGTGCAAGCAGAGTTCTTGTCTACTTAATGAAATTAATTTGTCCTGAAGGAACAAGTCGTACGAGGAGAGGCTGAGGGAACTGGGCATGTTTAGTTTGGAGAAGAGGAGGCTGAGGGGAGACCTTATTGCCCTCTACAACTACCTGAAAGGAAACTGTAGAGAGGCAGGGATTGGCCTCTTCTCCCAAGGGAATAACGACAGGACCAGAGGAAATGGTATGAAGCTGCGGCAGGGGAGGTTTAGATTAGATATTAGGAAGAATTACTTTACTGAAAGAGTGGTCAGGCACTGGAACAGCCTGCCCAGGGAGGTGGTGGAGTCGACATCCATGGAGGTATTTAAGAAACGTGTAGATGTGGCTCTTCAGGGCATGCTCTAGTGGCCAAGATTATTGGTTTGTGATGGGGTGTTGTGCGTGGAGTTGTGGGTGTGGGGTTTAGTTGGTGGGTGGCTTTTTTGGTTTTGTTTGTTTTTGTGTGGGGGTTTTTTGTTGTGTTTTTGTTTTTGGTTTTTTTTGTTTGTTTTTTCATGTGGTTGGACTCGATGATCTCAAAGGTCCCTTCCAACCACTAAGATTCTGTGATTCTGTGATTCTGTGATTTAATCCCATTTCCTAGCACATGGGGAAGTCATTCCAGCAGGCTGGAGAGTGGACAGGTCCACTTCTTGCTTGACTCTCCAGGTAGCATCAGATACTAGTTTTGTGAGTTAATCTCCATTAACAAGAGAAAGAATTGCAGTTTTTACTGCCCCTGACTGTCCCCTTACTGAACTAATGGCTTTTTATTCATGCCTCTCTTCCATGAATATCATTATAATGGCACGGTCATTTGCCAGGCAGTGGGGCTGCCATGGAGCAGTCCAATTGCATTTCTCATTATTATTATTCTCACTTGGCTCAAATACAAGAACAACACATTAGGTGGCAAGCAGGGTCCCGTTCTCTTCCATGAGGGACAGGATTGGGAGCCTCTGAAGCTTGGAGAAGGAGGTAGCTCGGTGCATCCGTACAACATGCTGCAAATGGCTACGGCTCTCAGTGCTTGCCAGCAGCCACAGTGACGCGTATTATACTCCAGGAAGTGATTTTTAATAAACCTGCATGGTGCTTCCTTGAATGTCACTTGACAGCTGAAGCAGAGAATGTTAATCCAAGGATGCACACATTGCTGTGTGGTGGCCAGTATCGCAGAGCTGGGATTTACACGCTGGATGTTGGCGATTTTCCTCTGCTTCCTCATGCCAATCAACCACTGTGTCTGCTTTTATCCCTTTTTGCTAAGGATGATGTGTGTTGAGATTCTGACCAGACAAGGTGACCTGAATGAAATCCTGTTTGTATTTGACCAGGACCATATTCTGGGTGTCAGTTTAACTGCAGTTGAATTACTCTGCTTTAAAGAGCACAGTAATTAGCCTGCTATGACTGTTGTAGCATTGGCAAAGGGGAAAGATACAAAGAATTTAAAATTCTGCTTCTTGACCAAGAAAAGAGGTAAATTCTGACACAATGAGGCAGCTGAGAGCTCTTTAACCTGCTTGAAATCAGAGCTGGATCCAGAGCTCTAAGGCAGCCCCATGGTTCTACTGCCTAGAAGGAAGAAATCAAATATAGCGTAAGTGGAGATCAAACTTTTAATGATGGTGATTAGATGATTGCAACATATGCTGCATTAGCAACGTACAGAGTGGCTCCTTGGACTATTGAAACAAGCCAGGAGATTTTTAAAAGGCATTAGAAAAATCCTTCTTAAGCCTCCCTCTCCCTTGCTGAAGTGTCTCTTTAGCAATAAGGTGACAAAAAAATTGTGCAATAGCTCTTTAAGTGTACAGAGTGGCACGTATCAGTGCTGTCCTACATTGTTCAATTATTCTCACACCGAGCAGAGAGAGAACTCTCATCAATTTGGTCCCTTATTTTCAAGAAACTTGCAGAAAACAAATGTAATAAAAAAAAGGAAGAAGGATTAGAAAGTTTCCCTTTTGATAGATACCAGAAAACATTAGGGGGTAAAGACATCATAAAATGAGTTTAAGTTTTCCTGCTTCTCACTGGCCAACTTGTCTAAATACATTTACATATATGAATATATAATTATATATGATGTTATGCATGTATATATGCAAACATATATCCCTATACTTTTTATGTATATGCGTTCTGTAAGGCTATTACTCAGTGTAATAAATAGAGCAAGCTATAAAACCAGTAGATATGGAAAAGCAGCATGTAGCAATCCAGTTCCAAAAACACGAGCACTTTCAAATTTGGGTCTCCAATCTGCTTAGGAGAATGACTGAACTGAGACTACATCTGGTATTTAATTCAAGCATTGTGCTGCTGTCAAAGAAACCATGCTGGCAAGCTGAATTTCAGCCTGCCAAGATTCTTTTGTAAAAACACAATTCATAGCTTAAGAGTAGGGAGGAGGGGGGTGGGAAATCTAGAAAATAAAGACATAATAGCACAATCTCTGTGGGCAGATAAAGCACAGAAATACAGAGTTCTCCTGAGTCCACTTGTCTTCCTATTTCCCTCTGCTGTGACTGGGGGTCTGAGACACTTACACACCCCAGGCTGGGGTATGATGTGGATCTCTCCATTCACCTCTGCTTCATGCTGTCTGAGAGGCCTTTGATATCTAACAGTATTAATCCCTACTCTTGCTTACTCAGCCTGGGGATTGTGGCTGACAAGTGGGTAAGTTTAACGAAATGTGTAAACCTATTACATGTAATCCTCAATGAGAGTATTACTGGAGTAAAATCTGAGCATGGGGACCTCATGATCTAACTCTAAATAGCTGGTTTCCTTCAGAATGAAGAATGACTCAGTACTATGATTCAGGCATAATATATTGCAGATCTGGTTCACTCTGGCTAGCCTTTATATCCTTGCACTCTTGGGGCCCTCAAATTTTCTCTTCTGTCCCGGAGAATTTATTTTTCCATGAGCTCAAACTCTTCCAATGACATTTACTTTGCAAGGCTGGAATCCCCTCCAAGGAGGGCAGGGGGAATTTTAAAGCTCTTTTTAGGTCCTTAATTAATGAGTCTTCATGAATTTTGGCAGTGATTCTCAGTTTTTAACCTGTTGCAAGTTTAAAAGAATGTTCTGAATCAGCCACTAATTTTCCTATCAAGCATGAGACTAGATAATGAGCTATTGCAGTAAGACTAGCCTGAATTTTATTCCAGAAGGGAACATGACATTTTCGAAGTCTGGTGTCAAGAAGAAATGCAAAATAGATTTACTTATTGCTCAATTTTATTTTTCCAAATAGGCCTTTGAATTTTTTTTAATGAAATTGTGTCATCACATATTCTCTTTTGCCTTTTATATTCATATTAACCACACACCCTTCACATCTTTCTGCACCAATTTTAATAAAATGAGATAAACAATAGAGTATGACTTCACGCAGTTGAGGGCATCAGACTGTCCCAGAATGAATCAGGGATAAAACCAGAAGAAGAGGATTAAATGAACATTTTTGTGAAGATCTATTTTAGATTATCTGTGTACAACAACAGAACATATGGACTAGCTTGATCTTACAATAGTTTTCACCAAAATCTGAAATGTTGTCAGCTTTACTATTTTAATTGTAGACTACCTTAAAACAATGATGGAGGAAGTACAATGTATTGTTTATATTAATTCCTTCATATAAATACTGAAAAAAATGCAGTCAAAACTGAAGCACTATTCTAAGGAATAAAGAATTGAATAATGTTATGAACCAACAAGAGGCAATAGTACACATACCAGGACCATATTTCCTCAAAGTCTATGCACGTACACGCAGTCACTTTTGTTCTGTTTGAAATTCACCTTGTATAGACAATTGGTAAGATGTAAAACACAGTAAATCGCTGTGGATCAAAGTTATTTTGTGCAAAGGTCTACAAGACAATCTACAGACCACTTAAATCCCTCAGTCCCATTTTGACAGCATAATGGCCTTGAATGACTGTATCAGTAGAATAGTCCTTCTGCACAACACTAATTTTCACCCTATTATTTAGGTCAAACCCTTCTTGATTATGGTAAAGATGTTGCTAAGTAGGTCTTCATGTTTAGCATAAAAGCAATGAGATGCATTTTGTCTTTTGAGAATGAATTCTCAAAGTATTTTTTTACTTTGAAAACAATGGTAAGTAATAGCAGCAAATTTTAGACCAACTGATATTCAGAGACACCTCTGTGCTATGCTGTCAGGAAAAGGGACCATGCGCATAACTATCTACCTGATTTTTCAGCATAGATTGGCATAACCTCTTCCCTTACAACTGAGGCTGAGGTCCATCCTGGCTCCCAAGGTGTTGGTAAGTTTAACATCTTTCAATACACTGTTCATGTCTGACTATAGACATATCTGGATCTAGTCCCTTTGTGCCCTTTCTTTTTTTCAGAAGCTTTGAGCCAAAAATATGTTTCCTTTTACCATCCGAGTGTGCACCGATGAATACCCAGGAATATCATGTTTTGGCAAGGTTTCCCAGGTCATACAGTCCCGGAAGAAAAAATGGGAGCTTTGTATGTTTTGGAGCCTCTCGTTTAAAATATCCCTAAGCCTATAGCACAAAAATAAACATTTCCATGGATTTGCATGGCTCGTGTTCTCTGTGCACAGGCTGATATGTGTGACTGTGGCTTTGTGTCAACTCCCCAGGCACAGAAACTCTCAGGAACTTGTGTTCAGGATGCGACTCTAATACGGCAAAATGTTAGTGGCTGGGGCATCCAGAATGAACTCAGCTTGATGGAAGACACTAAGTAGTTCTCAGGGTAAAAAGAAGATCTTGCTTCAGAACGGGTTGATTTCCCCTGTGTCAATGAATTGCTCATTTTGGATCATTGTTAATTTTATGTACATTTTTATGACTGTGAGTTAATCAGAGCATCAGAGACAAAAAGAAAATAAGAATCAGATGAAAGTCCTACAATAATACATCTGCTAAGTGACTAAAATCTTGTCGCTCCTCAGAGTAGTTAATTTACAACTGCCCTTTGGGCGCTGCACAAATGGTAACAAACTTGAGACAAAAACCACTCCATCATTTGCTGTTCTTATCACAAGTCAGAAAATCTAAACTGCCTCAGGCCAAAAAATTAATTGAAAATTCCAGAGAGGAAAAACATTTATCACAGAATGTTTTCATAGACTGTTATTCTCTCTCAAAGATGCCCACATACTTGTTTTCAATAATCTGAGTGACTATGCTAGCTCAAAATAGCACTAGGTTTTCCGTTGGAAGCTGAGATTTGAATTTAGGACACTTCTCAAGTGAGAGCTTAAAGAAGTTACCAATGCCCAGGCTTATTTCCTCCTTAGTGAGGCAGAGACACAGACCTGGGTGTTCAAGTGCTATGAGAGCCTGTGGAAACCTTGGTGTGACGCGCACCTGGATTTTAAGCAGGTACAGATGCCACATTAGTACAGCTTGTAGGCATATTCAAGTACACTGAAGTGAGTGATGTTAGAAATCTGAAGCACAAGAATTTCCCAGAACCTGGGAGGGCCACCCAGAAAACCTCTTAAACATGTTTTAGAAGATAAAATGTTCCCACTCTTGTGATTTTAAGAAGCAGACGATTCAATCTGCAAGAGCGTTCCTAAAGAAACCCTCAGGGTATCAGGTCTACCAACTTTCACCCTGGAAAATCTAGTGAAATTGTTCATTGCTTTTTATAATCAGGCCACAATTACACCCTACCACAGTATGTAATAAATAGGTCCAGATGACCAAACGATCACCATCTATATGTGCACAACCCCACCAAAGTCATAGTATAATTACTTGCATGAGTGAGTATGTATTGAATTGTACCTTTATTTCAAAGCTTTACTGATCGATTTAAGGTCTTCAGTAAGAAAGGTTTAAAGCAGAACTGCAGATTAAGTTGAAGAAAAAAGCACTGCCCTGTTCTTCTCAAGCCAACTCAAGTAGCAGAAACGGTGGGTGGAAACAGGGTCTATCCATAGGAACCTAAGCAGAAACAAGTGCCCAGAACCCAGCTTCCACACAGAAAGGAATTAATCAATTTCTTCTAAAGGAGACATTTTATTCATCACCAAATGAGTCAGAAGTAGTAAATTTGCTCATTTAAACCTGCTACTGTATACCAGAAAAAAAGTCCTTGCGAAAATTCACTGCAATCCTTTTAGCCATTTTAGCTGGGAAAACCTAATTGAATTATCTTGAATTTCATTGGAAAGTACTAATCCTCCAACTAAAGCTTCATTCCAGACTTGAAGCTGTTCAATAGTAGATAGTCTCATGAGGGTATGGTATTGCACTTATTAAATGATTGGGTTTGAATGCAAATAGCCATGATCTAAAACATACTGGTTGATACAGAAGGAAAGGAATTGCACATTGTATATTAAGGGTACAACTGCACTTAATTTATTTTTTTTTTTTAAATCACTGGCACAGAAACATGTATATTTCCAAAAGCGTCACCATTTTTTTCTGATGATCTGGAAAGAAAATACCCTGAAAATGGTATTTTTTAAAATGAGTCTCAGTTTTGCTGTGCTTGGAAGTGCAATCCATGAGACGTTGAATATCAGTTATTTTTCAGATACAAACTTAGTATGATAAAAAGTTCAGTGGTGATGGTAGGCATCTCAACAACAAAACACAGTTTTTAAAGAGCAATTCCATCTGGCAATTCACCTTTATTTGCTGGAAGCATATTTTAATTTTAAAACTGATACACAGTTTGATGAGGTTTAAAGCTGGCATGGTGCGTGAATAGAGCAGGAAGAAGTTCATCGTGTCCTGCAAAGGGCTGGTGATAAGAAAATGTGGATTTCAGACAACGTGGAGATAAACCACTGCTGTTTACCGGAGCAGATGGACAAATGAGGCCAAAAGAGGCATTTTTGGGTGACAGGCAGCGCCGCTGCAGCACCCTGGAGAGCAGACGAGCTGCCGACGGGGACTCTCCGCTATTTCCAATTTACAGCATAACCACCACCCACTCCAACCTCCCAGTGAGTTGCTTGGGTCTTCAATCACCTCAAGAGGTAGTCAAGGAAAATAGAGGAATTGAATTGTCAATATTTAATACGTCAAGTGGCAAGCAAATAGATAAGATTATGGTTTTAAAAATCCGATTATTAGGACAGCCCCGAGTTCGGTGAGATCGACGAGTTCTCGTTACGAAAACTGTCTCACTGTGCCTGTTCTGGGAAACAACCCCGTGGGGTTTCATTCTGTTCTAGCTCACAAGGAAGGGAATGAATTTAGATGCTCACAATGACAGTATTAGAGTTTTAAATGACTCATATGCTTTATGCTGGATTTCTTCATAGGGTCAGTTACAGTCTCTAATATCTAAATTAATTTAATACCTTAATTTTTAATGTTTATTATCCAGCAGGCAGGTTGAAATATTACACTGGAGATGCAAGTGTCAATAAATGATAAAACGCAAGGCCTACAGTGGACTACTGTTAGAGTTTTTTTGTTTGCCTTCGGCAAAGAACAGCTTGTTATTTTACTATTCAAATTTTGGTTTGAGCTTAGATTCTTTTCAGTGAACAATCACTTTTCTTCTGATGTTTATTTGAACCTAAAGCGTATATCTATAAAATACTTAGGTCACCGTGTTTCTAAAATCTGAAATAACATTGTTAGATCAAAAATGTTATTAATTTTCTCCTTCAAACTACAACCACAACACTTACATAGATAAAGGTAGTGACATTTAATTATAGTGTTGAACAAGATGGTAAAGCTCAGGCCTTCCATGAACATTTGCTTTCATATTCTGCAATGTAATAATATTTTTAGCTTAGAGCATAAACATGCCAAGCAAATCCTGCTAGTTAGAGACTGATGTGAAAAAAAATTCAACAAAAGCAATCCTGAAGCCAGTTCTGACAACTCAATCGTTTGCCTTGCTGTAACTATGTGAGAACATAAGGAATAATAGCAAGTCCTGGATTCAAGTACTTAAGAGAGCGTGAATGAGATATGTGGTGGACAATAGATAGATCATAGTTTCACCTCCTTGGCCAAAAGGCGAAAAGGAAGTGGTATAGGTCAGACCGACTATTCTTGATGCCTCAGGAGAGAGACTTAAGACACGATTCCTTACTAGCACATTTAGGTGACAGCTCCCTGTGTGCCTTAACATTAAAAAATGATTTGCAGTGAGGTTTTCTGACATTTGAGCATCACTGGGGAAGAGTGAACAGACTAGTTCTATTTTCACAAGTGATCTGGAATGTCAGTACAAGCTAGTTTACAGGGTGTAACCCTGCTAGAGAAGGGGTGGGTGTCACAGACTGAAGACTGACTGGAGGCAAGGTCAGCCCAGATCAGTGAGGCATCATCTGAACCAGACCATGACCCCTTCTCAATAGTCTTGTGGTCTTTAAATGGTGAAATCGCCAACTGTTTTAAACTGGCTGGCTTCAATCACCATGTACTGACCTGCTGCCCCTAACTAGTTATCAGGATCAAGAATGTCTTCACCTTTAAGCATCTGCTGCATCTGAAAGGATTGCTTGGTAGCACCAGGCTGTGGATTGCTGTGCCATATTCAGGGGAAAATTCCTCTTTGAATAATACTAAAGAAAGGCTATTAACATTTGCAAGTGAAATGGTCTTCCAGAATTATTTCCTTTCCACAGAGCATGGCTACAAATGACTTCTGTACTTTTGCTTTTATCTTCAGTGGTAGAAAATGCTTCTCATTGGAAATAACTTAAATTTGCAGAGCCACTTGCAATGTATCTGTCTTGCAAGGAAAACAAGAACCTGGCTCTTATCAATATCTCCCAGGCACTCATTTATGCAAGCAGGAAAAGATGTATGTATATATCCAAGGGCATAAGAACCCAAAGCGCTTGAATTTTGAATTATAGGACTATCAAAATACACCGGCCTTTTTTTAACTACCCCCTGTGAGCTCCTGTGTGACTTTTCTTGGAACAATAAGATTGCATCTCAAATGTTCTTGGGAAAGACAGGTCTGCTGGAAGAAATAAAAACAGAAGCAAAAAGGTCATCTGTTTCTTTAGGGAGTCTGAGTCCCAAGAGCACAATAAATACTGTTAATATTTTGAAAAAACTGATAAGACTGTGACCACTTCTCCCACTTCTTGTAAGTAGTGATTTTCTGGGAGGCATTCATTGAGCTATTCTTGCAGTATTTTTTAGAGGAGAAAGAGGAAAATAAGTAAGGATGGAATTCTTCCACCACTAAGTCTACAACTACATACTAAAAATAATGCTGGTTTTTTTTACCCCAGAAAGAGTTCTCTGACCTACATTTTGCAGCTATTGGTGACATCAAAATATAAAAATAGAACAAGCATTACAGCATTTTTCCTAACCAAGTGCAAAAGCACATTTCAGTCTGTGGAATCTTGCTGAGTTTGCTATGCTCAGCTGGTAGATCCAAGAATTTCCCCTTGTGTGAATGAGTTTGGCTGAGTGTAAGGACTTTTTGCATAGCTGAGGAAAAAAAACCAGAATCTGTGTTCATGTCTGATTTGATTGAGTACGTCTCATCCTTACTTCAGTTGTGGCAGCAGAATGAGACATATGGTTCTTAAGTCAGCTGCCATGCACTCCGGCAACATCACTCAATCACAACATTTATTGATATCACTAGCTTTTCCCAAGAAACATCCTGAACATGCAAGTGCATTAGAAGAAGCAGCAGATGGGATAGGTACAGTCCTTCTGCTGTTNAATTTTGGTAATTTTCATATGACTCACTGGACAAAATATTGTCTTTATCTGAGGAGTTCAGATGGTCTGAAAACACGTAGAAAGGAGAAAATAAAATTAAAAACAAGTTGTTTTATATGGCACTGTTGAAGGACTTTCTGTACTTAGTTGGTCATCTTGCACTTAGTCCAAGAAATGTTTTAAAAAAAGGAATGAATTTGTGAAAGAGGTCTCTGCACTATCTAATATAACTCAATTTGTGTTAGTCAGGTGGAATTGTAGTATAGCATTTCTTTCAGACATTTTCCAGATCTGCATTTGACCATATTGTTAAAATCAGTCCAAGCCTTAATGAGGTTGGGAAAAATGCATACTGAGGGATAAGGGAGGACTTTGTCATCCTTGTTATCACTCTTGAGAGGGTGAAGTTCAGTCCTGCAACTGCAGTGGGAAAATTTGGAGAAGTGAGGTTGGAGGGCAGTGAAAGAATGGATGGCTGTAGAGGTGTTGGGGGGCACAGAAATGTGGCCAGTCTTTGCTGAGATCTCCTGATGTGGGAGAGAGCTCAGGGGGATTTAGGAGTTGTTGTGAGGTTTTGCATGGTGGGATTTCTTTCTTTCTTCTCTCTCTTCTGAAAGACCATTTTTGACCAGCCACCTTGTATACAATTCAGAGACTGCTCTTATGCCTTCCCTCAGTCATCTATTTTTATACTAATTCTAGACACACTTTGCTGGTCCTGTTGGTGGACCTCCCATCTGTCTCTCCCTAGGATTCTCACCAATTGGTTCACATCTTACTTGAAACAAAATACCCAACTCATACTCACTATTCCAGATAAGGTTTTTCTTCCTGTGTTTAACAGGCTGTATTTATTCCTTATAGTTTCATAGGTAGACAGTATAATCTCATACATTGAGATTGGATTTGCTTTTTTGATAAGAATTTACACGGCTGACTCGTATGATCGGTTTGGTTTTGTTGTCAGTGGGAAATCTCCTCAGCTAAACACTTTCAAAGTCATAGTATTTTGTGGGATAATATAACTCAGTTTGTTACTTCACCAATGAGGACTAAAGTAAGATGATTTCAAATTGAAGAGAGTGCATACAAATAGCTCAGCTGACATGCAGCAATCTGTGATTTAAGGTTAGAGCCTAAGAAAGCCTTTTCTGAAAATAACTGAAGTGCACATTGGAAATTGTGCTCTAGAGCAAATAAATGCAGCTGAGGAACCTGGTCTGAACTTTTCTGAAGTCCTACTGAACTCAAAAGTAAGATCTATTGATCTTTTTTCTTTTATTTCTTATCCATTCTGAATTGTACAGTATTTATCAAATATGCAATACTCCACGATGGGAATTTACTGCAGGGGTTGACTACAGAAGGTCAAGTGCATGTCAGAGTCAGAGAGGCTTTTTGCTGTGAAAAGATATCCTGTCATTTTCCAAATCAGACACTGCAAACCCCACCACAGAGATTTTTCAGGCAGAGGCTTCCTGACAAGCTCATAGTTTCCATTGCCATTATCTTCCTCTTTCCCCAGGTTTTGTGATGGCCTTAAGACAAGGAAGCTTATACATAAATACAATTAGCATTTGCCACGGATCAGTTCATCTGTCCAGAATCACTCACTTGTATTAGAACGAGATCGATGTTCAGAATGATGGACATCGAGCTCCTACAGCCACTGAAGTACATCTTGGAAAGAGCTGCTGCCTGTCCAAACAATTAACAGCAGATTTACACCAGAGAACACAAGAGCAAGTCAAGCTTCACCTGGGAGGATCACTACTCTATTTTCCCCTAGAGGAAGTCCTTCTCTTGCTGTCTAATACCTATTATACTCCTGAGGGTGGCTAGAGAGGGTAGCAGAGGTTGTTGCACACCAGCAGAAAAGATTAGGATATTTCAGGTTTGGAGCTTATTTTTCCAACCTGCATAATGTTTGTATGACAAACTGGCTGGCAGTGTAGCAGTCCCGGAATGAGAGTTGTGTTGTTAGCCTGGTCTGGTCCACTGGGTGTTCTTCGTCTTCAATGTGTCCTTTTCCTATTTGGAGCTGCCATATCTAGTTCCTGACATGTCTAAATTGCCTCCCAGACCTGCGCTGACAATGACAGGTGCAACCTTTAGTCACCTGGAGAATGTTCTTCTCTTTATATCATCCCTCATTCAGCCAATGACAAGCAAAGCATGCAGGGAGAAGTAACATCTTTGATCAAACCAACTGATGTGGTTGGCAGGGGGAGCAGAGAAACATTCAGGTGTGGAGGTCTCCTGCAGGGTAAAACTGCAGGAGCCTCCTGCTCAGGGCTCTGCCTATGTTTCCTGGCAAATCAGTTCCCCTCAGTGCAACTGAGATGGTCCATATTGTTTCCAATTTAGTTAAAATGGAAAATTTTGCCTGCCTGGTTTGTTATCACACAGTAGCTGTCTCAGTTGTGGGTCTGAAGCCTCTATCCCCTTTACAAAATATTTTATTATGACAGCAGCAGTGGGTGAAGTTGGAGGAACACACAATGTGTTTCATCTTCCTTTTCAACACTATCAGCAAGGCAGATAAAAGCAGCTTTTGAAGCTTCATGTGTAGACACAGAGCAATTATACTGTAACTGATTATATCATAGTGCTACCTGGGGTGACATTGTATTCGTAGAGCAGAGGAGCGTGTGGACCTTGCATAAATACCTCCCTTTCCATATCTTCACATTGGTTTTGAGCTGTAATGTTCAGACAGTGTAATTCTTCTGTTCGCACAAGCCTGTCATCTGTGCAACCGTATTGATTACAGAGATCATGAAGAGATGCAGGATGAGTGAACGCCAAAGTGCGTTGGTAGAAATGTGAAAGGATCTAAGATGATGTGTATAAATACATGCGTTGTCCACTTGATTCTCATATTGAACTTAAATAGTAGCCTTCAGTCTTTATTATGGTCTTTAAATTAACTACTGAATATCAGGAAATAGTCTCTAACCTGTATGTCTTTTCTGAACCCTTCTTGACTCTGGAAGCAGGGGAGTAAGTGTAATGCTCCCTTCCAGTCTCACAGGACTTGTGTTCCTGTCTAGATGCAAACAGTTAATATGTACAGAGCTGTGATCCAGATGATGACTTCATTTGTCGTCTCTCTGCCCCCTCAACACTAACCATGAAGCACCTCTGCACCCTGAGTACAGCAGAGCTTTAAAAGCAGATGAACGATAGTTCAGGACAACCTTTTGCACTTTTGGCTGGGAAATACTGACGCTAAAACTCCTTGCCTCAAGCACAGTTTCCTACAGTTAACCAAGATTCTACAAATCTGGATAAAAGATTTTGTAGCCAAAATCCTTTAAAAAAGCAGAAATTCTGTCCCAAAAAGAAATTAAATATTTGGTGTTGGGCTCACATTTCCAGTGTATCTTTGTGAGAATACGCAGATAAAATTAATTGGATTAGCTGAAGGCAGGCGTAACAGAGTTACAGTCGAGAGTTTGCCCCCTCTTCTCTCCCTACCACCACAGATGTTGTGCTTTTGAATAAGAACATCTGTCCTGGGTTTAATGGGCTTTAACTAAAATATCCTAAATGCATACCCCTATGCTAAGTCCCCCTTATGGACATACCTATATAAATGCCCTCAAGCCAAGGCTATAAATCACCTAATAAGGTATGTTGTGATGCATTAGTCTCAATATAATCTAATTTCACATCTAAGGTATTGAGAGCTGGCTGCTAGCCTCAGAACTGAGGCAGTGTCCTTCATTAGGGCTTGATCAACCTTAGAAATGTGTATGGCAGTGTTTGAGAAAGCCGAGTTAAGGGCTCTTCATGTTCATAAGAGGGTGCTTTTGTTGGGCTTTGTTTTGGAAATCAGTGTGGTGTTTCACACTCATAACACAAACAGGACTTGGAACTTCAAGAAATTCATTTACGAGGAAAGCGTAACAGAGATAATTAAAGCACAGCTTGGCTAAGCTTGATAAAAAGGAACCTAATGGTCTACAAACTTCTTAAAGTTGATGTATGCTTCAGCATTTACTCATACTGAGGAGCATTTGCTCATACTTGTCACGCTTTTGAAGTCTATGCTATTAATCATTGAGGGCAGCCTCCAAGAGAAAGATCTATGACATCCAGCACATTTGCAGGTAAATGCTTTTCATAGTGAAGGAACGATGCAAAAAAATAACCCAAATGAGAAAGAACAGAGATGACATAATATAATGGGGTATCATTAGGGATAATAAGATGGAAGTATTGGAAACTATTGAGCACTTGGATTTTTAAATTTTGATTGGACAAAATGCTTATAAAAATAGCCAATGGGATATTCTTATGCTATAGGCGACATAGCATGAATTAAATATTAACCATCATAACTGGAATATCTATAGGATATCAGCCTGTTTTCTGCAATATGGGAATAGCTTGTGATTTTTAAAGGTGTAATTCATCCCAGTACAATGCACTGCACTGAAGATCAAACCCAGATGTTTGTTCGATGCAGGAGAAGGCCAGGTTCAGGCTAGGAACAAGGCACACGTTCCTGTGATGGTGATCCCTGTCTACTGAAACCAACTGCCAAGGGGTAGTGAGGGTTCTCCAGCATTAGACAGCTCTACACTGAGACTGGATGAGTGGGCTTGCCTGGGGAAATTCCTTGCTTTGAGATGCTGCAGTCCAGATAATACTTGCCTTTTGTGCCTCGAAATATTTGATGCTCCCTAGATCTGAATCATTTGGTTCAAACTTTCCTTCCGCTTCACTATCGACTCAGTGCTGAGCTGTTACATCTGTGAGAGCAGCGAAGGTCAGTGAGCTGGCCAGGGACTCGGATGATCAAATGGATTTCTCCCGGTGGCTCAGGTTTGGCTCACTGCCCCTCTGCAAATCCAGTCCAGCTTGTCAATACACTAAATAAAAGCTAGAAAGGAAAACAAGACAGATAATAATTGTGGCTGTCAAACATCTGCTGTTACTGGAAGTGGGGAGAGAGTAATTGCAAGTCTGTTTTTATCAGCTGGTATTAACTGCCAGTCCCTCAGTAAGCTGGAAATTCAGGATGAATTTCTGTGTGTTTATCTGCAAACTGACATTAAGCAAATTGAGTTAACGTTAGAATACATTGTGTTGCCAGCTTAGTGGATGTGATGCAGAAACTCTCCCAATGCAGAGTATAATTAAAATGGTGAAGGAGGAAGCTAATTCTGAGACAGAATAAGAGGAAAAAGGTCAGTATGTGTCAAGTAAGAGCTCCACTCACTGTTCCAATGTAGTATGAAGGAGCCCAGGTGGAACATGGACATTGTTCGATCTTGGGTGTAGTCTTATTCTTGTGTAGAGGAAAAATTCAGAAATCAAAAGCGTGACCCCTAAAAGCAAAGGAGAGAGAGGGAGCAGGTAAGAGAAGTGGTGGCTCAGACACTCTGCAGTTGTTCTAGAACTGGGAAGAGCTCAGGATACTGAAAAATATTTTCAGAGGGTTTTTTTCTTTCTATATTTGAAAAAGTTTAGAAGAAAATAATTAGTAGGGAGGTTTTGTTGTTGTAAATCATATCTTCAAACACACCAGCTCACATGTGGCATCTGAGGATCATTTATATAACCTCCTGGTTTTTTGGACTTTTTTCAACCACTTTCCCATTCTTTAAGTTTAGTGAGTCTCAAACCAGACAAACTGAAGAAACCTGATGCTTGAGAGGGAGACCCCTGCACTGACAGCTTTTTAGATCAGTGGAAGGTGGTGGGATCACCAGCCGGTGGTTGCTACTGTGGAGCACGTGCCTGCATGGCCCAGGCTGGCAATCAGCTGCCCCTGGGAAGAGCAGGTTGTGTCTCTCTGGGAATAAATCCCATCCTTTGGACAGCAGAGCCAAAAGATCAGGGGAGAAATTTTGAAATCATCAGATGGCATAAAGTTCCTGCCTCTTGGTGAGCACAGAAGAGTAATAGGAAGCTCTGGAATACGTTGAAGTTTCCTGGCATGGGAACACTGACACCCTTCCTCCTCGTAGGAGGATCCTCAGAGCAACCTGCCACCAGGATCTCGCCACTCCCTTGAAGGGTAGTGGGGGATGTTTGTAAAGTGACAGATAGGCAGTGCACTCAAGCTAGCTGAGCTAAAAACAGCTCTGAAGATCTTTCTCTGAAATGCTTTTCCCCTGCAATATATTTTCTTTGGCAGTTTGAGATGTGAATTTTTGAGATGTGAATTTTTGAACCCATCCCTGGATGTGTTCAAGGCCAGGCTGGATGGGGCTTGGAGCAACCCGGTCTGTGGTAAGTGGCCCTCCCTGTGGTAGGGGGGTTGGAACTACATGATCTTTAATGTCCCTTTCAACCCAGACAATTCTATGATCTTTCAGGCATGCATTAGTGGCTTCCCAAGCCTTCACCCCTTGCAGTTGTCTCATTCCACACACATCTCCTGCCCACCCCCTGTCCAGGTACACTTGGCAGATAAGCTGCCAGGTGGTCTGGTCTCAGCATATTAAAAAAAAATAAAAATTCTGTACTGGACTACAATTTAGCCAAAAATAAATATTCCCTTCCTTGAGGAGCAAGATGTGAAGTCAGGTTCTTCAAATCAGCCCCTGGAGAACTTCTGCACATCCACTGGTGAAGAGGCTTGACAAATAACCCACCTCCTTATATCAGTCTGCATGGGTAGCCGTAGAATCAACTAAAGATCCCAAGGGACCAAAGTAACTGCCAGGAGAGGCTGGCAGTACAATTTCTCCTGCCCTTCCTGCTTATTCAACTATACACTTAGTGCTGAAAGCAAGAAATGACCTTGTCAACTTTTCCCCAACTCGGAACCCCAAGAAACTGTATCTTTCTCTCCTTACTCATGGTGGAGGCTCCAAAGCCAATACTTTTGTGGTGAAGAGCAAACCTTTCCAGGGTCTGACTTCCCTTTATTGCTGGCTGCGCTTCAGTTCTTATGAAAGCAGAAGTGTCTCTCCTGCTACTGGAAAACCAGATGAGGAAAAAATTAGAAAAGAAATGTCAGACTGGTAAAGTAGAAATTACTCCAAAATATCTTTACATTTTTAAATATTTTGGTAGAAGGAAAACAAAACACCACCACACCACCCCAAACTGTCCCCTATCCCAAAATTTTTCTTCCTGTAAAGTCTTTGGAATTACAATAATTCCAGAATTCTCAGAGTTATTTTACTTTGCATTTCATCTGCATATATGTACAGCAATAGCAGGGAATTTTCTCCCCACTTTCTAACCAAGAAGGACGTGAAAGCAGTGATAAGTCACAAAAATCTCATGTGACTCTAAGGCGGTCAATTAGTTTACCCTGCACTTTGTTTCTCCATCTGTCAAAGAGGAGAACACTTTTGCCAAGCCCAAAGAGTCACATGTACATAACATCAGTGGCTGCAAGACGCTAAAATCCTGACACACAGAGAGCCACAAAAGCTTCTAGATAATTCTTGTCATCCACTTCAGAAAATAAAGAAGGGTAGGGACTGCCTAGATGTGAAGTCTGGGAAAAGAGACAGGAATTAATACCTTGCTCATTCATATACCGAGTTCCACGAAGTGACAGAAAATGGTTGTTCAAAGAAGTTGCAGCACTCACTAAGTTTATCATGATTATATGTTCTTGAGGAACCACAGAGATTATCAACACAAAGTAGGAATTTTGTCTAAAATGGGTAAGTAAAATTACTATAATAAATACTCTGACACCTGATGAAATACTCTGCTGAAGGTTGCAAACACTGAAGTATTTAAAGAAAACACTATTTTACAAGAAATTGTTGCCTTGACTGCGTGTGAATCTCACTGGGAAATCTGTCGTCTTGTTTCTGACATTTGTGCTGTGGAAGGAAGAAAAAAATCTGTTAAAAACTGCACAAAGACAAGAGCAGTGGTAAAATTACCAACCCAGCATTCTTCAATAAAATGCTATAATAAGAAGGAAACAAGGGCAGAGAAGAAGACAAGCTTCTTATGCAAGTTATGAATCTCCATGCTTTTATGCAGGATGCTACAGCTACAAATTAAACATATTTGACAAGAAATCTTACTTGCCAAGAGCAATTTTTTTTCTATTAAAAGGAAAAGCCGGGGGAAGTTTAACTAGTATGAAGCTGAAGAAAAGAAACAGTAAAACAAAACTGATAAGCCTTAAGAAAAGGTCACAGGCAAGATACACCCTTCTCCAGAGTCTCACATCCATCATGAAGTCAATTTAATGCTTGTTTAAGGCTCTGCCTTGAGCACTAAAGCGGTGCTGCCCGTCGTATAACTGGATGAAATATCTACTATATCATAGACTGTTATATCTGCATCCAGACTGGGGTTAAGCTTCACCTAGACCTTGGAAAGGCCACAGCAAGGGAGGAAGAAGTCCAGTTATTAAACCTTTTATTGATGAGGCTCTGATGGAGACATCATCTCGGCTTCCAGAGTCTGCCCTGGTGTGGGATCATCTCCAGTGGGGGTGCTCACTCCTGTGGGCTATCCTGGTTTCTCCCAGGAGTGAGGAGCTGGAGAGGTGCACCCTCACCTCTGGCTGCCCAAGAGCAGTGCCGAGTAACTCAGGAGAGCAAAAGCTCCTGTTGCCACCAGCTGTAGTGCCTTCTGATGGAAAGCTGAGAGCAAATCTTCTCAGGAGGGGAGAATGCAAGCAAAAAAGGTTTTAAGCATAAACCCTGCATGTTTCTGTGCATACCACAGGTTGCATCCCACCCTTCCTTCCTCTCACCCCAACCACAGCCCTGCAGGGCAAGTGGCTCACCTTCAAAGGACTCCTTAGCAAGTGACTACATAAGTTATTGGTAATTACACATGGCTTAAATGTCAAGCATATTCCTGAGACACCACAGGGAGCAAATACAGATTAAAAATCCATTCAATTACCCAGGAAAGAGCCAGGATGAGTCGCAGTCTCACAGCTGCTTGTTCATTCATTGTCAGGGACATAATAAGTGTTACTTTCACATCCAGGCTGGGACGAAGGCAGATATCTCTGCCTGAACTTCTTTATTACTGCAGCCTGGATAATTTGGAGTAAGGTCATGGCTCTTTATGTTTTCATTAAGATGCTCTTCGGTGTGAAGGACCTTAATAATCATGATATTTGGCATGTATACAGCATTTCCAAGGTACAGAAATCAAGGCCTTGTGAGGCTTGTATGGCAGAGGAAGACAGGGCATGTGAACTGTCTTACAAAGAGAGAATGTTACGATATTCATGATAAACATTGTCCAATTAATTTGTGGTGATCAAACCTCAATTTCAGCTATTAATTTCCGAGTGATTGTGTGTTACCAGATGTGTTACCAGCTCCCAACCTGTCCAGCTGCCAGCTGGACCCTGTGAGTTTAAGTGTCAAGCTCCAAGTTGTTTCCATTTTTGATACAGGACAAATGACACAGGCATGTCCTTCTGCTTCTGATGAGACCAGACACCTCAGCCGAAGTTCACTAACTAAAGAGTTTTAGTAATCACTTCAAACCTTGTTGAGTTGGTGGAGTGATTATTAAACATCATCCAGGTGTATGTTTCACACCAGGCACAATCCTGGCAAAATAAGTGTATTGTACCTCCTTATCTGTTATTTTTCTGGAAAAATTATGATCAGACAGTTGAAGATCTGAAGTTATGAATCAAACCTAAGTTATCCTAAGATCTGAAGTTATGGATTTACCTACCATCAAGTGTTTCAGTGTGTTCTGTTTTCCATGTCTGGGGCTGGTTTTGATTTTCCCCAGTTGATTTTCCAAATGCTGGAACCCACCTGAAAAGGCAGGTTATCAACATGGGAGGACAGAAAGTGTGTATTCAGGCTGCTGAAGTATAAAACAGAAATATTTTGAAAAGTAGAGTTAAGCCCTGCTCTCTTGTACATTAATAGCAGTGATAATCTCAGCTAATGCACTGCCGTATGCTTTTAGAAGTGGGAGTTTTGGATACTGTAGAGGGTACATTGTTCCAAAGAAATTTCATTTAAAGTTGACCAGCCTGAGTCATGGTTTGACAGGTAGCATCTCTACTAAGTTTTGTCTCCCAGTCTTTCTCTCTGATGAGAGCATTTGCGATTCCCTGAAGCAGAAAATAAAAAGGTGAAACTAGAGCTGCAGGAATGAGGTTTGTTTCAAGGACCCAAACAAAACCTCACCAGAAATCAATATGAATTTCCAATTTGACACAAAGGAAACGTTTTGACTGTAAAGAAAAAAAAAAAAGTAAATAAATGTTTTCCAAATGTTGGTCCCAATAATCATCATCTCATAAAAACTACAGACATAAAAGTGAAACTTGCTGGTCCCTGTAATAGAGCTTTTTTTGGTAAACAGCTGGCTTGTGTTATGTAGCACGAGGAAAGGTATCGGTCCTTTTTTGGTGTTGTTATCAACTGAAAGTTGAGGCTTCACAGAACACAGTGTACCAGTAAAATGGGCATAAAACTCTCCAGAGGCAGAAATTAAATAAGTATTGATAGAGCATTTCAATAGACTGAATTGAAATATTTAAATGCAAGACATTATAGCTGATAAAAAAAACCCCTGTGTAATGTTTGTTCCTCATATAGTAAGACACACGAATGCCAGGAAGAATCCAAGAAGACATATTCTACCCATTAACCAAACACTTACTAGCAGTAACAAGCCTCCTAATGAGACTGGCTCACTTCAGCACCAAAGCGAATTTGACTGTTGAATTTAATAATGAGGCTATTATGTTCCACAAATTGGCACATGCGCAAAGAGATTGTTTTTAATATTTCATTATTTTTGCGTCTGCTTCTCATTAAAAGCCAAGCAATAAATTGAAGTGAATTTGTCTGCAGACTTAATTTCCTAACAGAACGAAAGGCTGCAAGTTATTTCCATTACAAGACAGCTAAACTGCTAGCAGAGGCCATGAAAAAGAATACATGCAGAAAACCCAACCTCAATCATATTATACTGCATTATTATAGATATTAATAAGCATGGGAAAGACTACTTCCAGCTTGTCGGAGCAGGAGATACAAATGCAAGGGACACAGGCAGTCCTCCATGGTCCAAGATCCACGAACCTGACATTAGGAAACATTTCTTTACTGGGAAGGTAGTCAAACACTGGAGCAGGCTTCCTGGAGATGTGGTCGATGCTCCAAGACAGTGTTGAAGAGACATTTGGACAAGGCCCTTAATAACAATATTTAACTTTTGGGTTGCCCAGAAGTGGTTAGGCAGTGGGACTAGATGATTGTTGTGTATCTGGTTTGAGGTCTGTGAGATGACTCACATTAAGGTCTTCATGTGGTGGAAGGACATACAGTGCGTCACTGCAGATTTGAGCTATTTGAAGCACCTTCGATGCAACCCTAGCACAAAAGCTGCAGGATTGTTCACAGGTTTTTGTAATACCTCCAACTTCTCTTACTTCCCAACTTATTTCCATTCTTTGGAAAAGCTTTTATTGTTGCTTCTATCTGGTAGTGAGGACAGGTTAAGGATTTGTTTGTCACAGGCAGACCAGGCTATGTGAAAACTTTCTTGGCCTGCAATGAAACAACCGAAATCTTGCAAGTCTTTCTGACTCAACAATTTCTAAAAAATTGTTTGACTCACCAGAAATATTACCATTCAGCTTTGAGTGTTTCTCAGAAAATGTGAAGGAAACCCTTGTTTACAGTTATATCAGATGTCAGGGAATGCTATTACTTTTACGTTCCATGTCTTTTTGCTGGAGAGCACTTGTAAGTCAAAGATTTTCTTCCTACCCTTCTCCTTGGAGAGAGTAGCAAATTCTGGATCTGAATCACATAACGTGCAGTTTTTTACCAAGTGCTTGATTTTACCAAGTTGCTAGTATTATCCATTCCAATCCTGCAACAAGTCCCCAAGCTTATAAATATTTGTCATCAGCTCAGGAGCTTTCTACTTAATAAATCTTCTCTCCTTATTTAATAAAGACTGTTCTAATAAATTATTTGCTTGTGTTTACATGTGCATAATGAGGAGTCTGGCAGAAAACCAAACAAGTTTCCAGGCTTGAGATGCTGGCTGCTGCTCACAGTAATAACTACAAAAGGAATAATGAATCATTAAGTAGCTCACCTAATCACTTTTCTTCCTGGTCACAATACTACAACAGAAAGCCACCTACAGAAGTCACAAGAGACCTGTTGACTTCAAAGTGGAGAAGAGCAGATTTAGACTGGATATTAGGAATAGGTTCTTTAATCTGAGGGTGGTGGAACACTGGAACAGGTTGCCTAGGGAGGTGATTGAGGCCCCTTCCCTGGAGATATTCAAGGGGAGGCTTGAGAAGGCCCTGGGCAACCTGGTCTAGTTGGGGGTGTCCCTGCTGACTGTGGGGAGGTTGGATTAGATGACCCTAGAGCTCCCTTTCTGGCCTGGATCTTTCTATGATTCTGTTCCAATCCTCAGCCCACAGAGAACATTTCTGAAACTGACAGCACCAGTGCAATTTCCATTTCAGCTTTTGAGCACCTCAGCAGCATCATGGGAGGATGACATTCATGAAAGATGCGTTTTGCACAGCTAAACTCTGAAGAATTTTGGCAAACTTTCCATAGAAGATAGCTGGAAAGGTTTACATGCTTCCTACTAATTAATTAAATTAGTAATGGTCTACTCATTCCACCAGTTGAAGACAAGAAAATTTCATGGAAAATCAGCCTTTTCTTGCCAGTTCTGGACTCCCTGTGTGTTGTGTGTAGTCCTATCCCATGTTGAGGGTGGCCATATAACAGAACCTTTTCCAGACGTGCTGCCTAAGGATTAGGTGCATAATGCAGAAAATTATGTGAATCCAGAGAAATATCTACATCTGAGTTATGGGTTTGATATCACTTGGTTTTCAAAATACAGCATCTAATATTTCTCCTAACAGTTGTAAGCACAAGATTAACAGAAGAAAGTCACATTCTGAAGTAAATACGGTGCTTGGACACCACCTCATTGGAAACAAAGCACCTTAATTAAATTAAAATGCACCTAATTATGCTTTATTATAGCTTATCAGAAAAAAAAATCTATACAAGCAACTCCAAACACAACACAGAGAAGTACACCGCTTTAAAACAGGAAAAAATGTGCACATACAGAACTCTTCCTACAAATATCCTGCAGTTAACCATTGGTCACCTCAAATGTTTTTCCTGTGTCACCCTTTTGATGAAACTTAGCAGTTCCTTGGAAAGGATTTGGTTTGCAGCTGGAATCCTGCCATTGTCCTCTTCATTTCAATACAATGGCGAAATTCTCTTCAAACATCACTTGAGTCTGTCTGAGAGACTCTTATAGGATGCTGGTTAAAGACTATGGAGAAAAGTAGGGTGTGGGTGAAATGATTTTAATAAATTATTCATATTCATGTGATCCCAAAAAAGCTTATAGAATCAGAGCTCCAGGACCATTCCTGTCTGCTCCGTGCCAGTTGTGTTGCTGGACAATGATCCATCAAGAACAGGAGAAGGAGGAGGGACAGGGATAATGGGGAAAGATGTCACATGACACCAACACGTCTCTCCAGTCAGGCACTGGAAGGTGGCAGAACGCTTCAGCATCAATGAACTGAGTGACAGAGTTTGAACACCTGCCACTGAGGCACATCCCAACAGCAGGAAGGGCTCATTGATTTTGATGGCTGGTTGAAAAAAAATCCCATCGGGCAAAGTCCTCCTGATGGAAACTGAGCTTCTCACTGAAAAAGTACGTTGCCAGAAAAATCAGCTGAAAACCACAAGATGCTGCTGGTACAAAGTGGTGTATGTGATATTTTGCCACTTAAAGACTAGTGATTCTTGTTCAGTGCTGGGAAAACTGTGTGCAGAGAGTAAGTAGTAGATGGGTTTATTCTGAGGGGAGCAAGCTCTGTCTAAAGATACACATTTCTATCAGAAGGCTTTAATAACAGCTTGTCTACCAGACCTAAGGACTGAAGAAACAATGAGTTTGCTTTGTGGCTATTGAGAAGAGCTAATTTGAAAGTCATGGAAAGAAAAGCAGTTTTCTTTCCCAATCAAATTGCAAATAGGCAAGTAGTGTTTGCTCAAGGTAGCGATGAGCAAACCCAGCCCCTTGGCCTGTGCTTTCTCCTCCTTGGCTTCCAAGAGGCAAAGCGGGCTGTTGGTGCATCACCATGGCGAGGAGTAACCCAGGGCTTCTCAGTAATGATCAACTGGGAAGATCCTCATGCATCTCTGCTGCAGGCAATTCAACAATTTGACAACAGATGGGCCAGTAATTACAGACCATTTGAGAGATTTTTAATGCACTGATTTGAAAAGCACCGATTTTTCTTCCTTGTAAGGAGAATAACAGAGAGAAGTGAAAACACCTCAACCTCGCTGTGATTCCTGCTGCCTGGCATTTCACAGCATATTCTACAAGGAAAGTGAAAACCTTCAACTTCAGTCAGTCAAACTGTGAATGTAATTGAATAGACTAACTGTCTTCCAGTTAGAAGCTGAGCTGAAGCATGTTTCTGTGAGCTTCAAAAATGCTTGAGTTGAATGCAAGCCAATCATTAAAGAAAAAATAAAGAAGAAAAAAAAAAGTCCCTGCTGCACGTGGAGTTTCTGGGAGAAGCAAAGACTGGAAAGCCAATACCATGGCCATGGCTAGGGGTCATGAGGTGGAGGGGTGATAGATATCTGTAGCCAGTGTAGTCTGAAGCTTTGAACAGTGAAGGGCGGAAAATGGATCCATTTATTTCTATGGTAACATGAATAACTCAGGTCTACACTACAGCCCAAATCTCAGCTGGATTTGAAAACTCCAAGTGATGAGCAACCACTCTCATGCAGCAAGCTCAATGATTTTCTTTCAAGGTAATATTCTAGAGCTCTTACCCCATACATTATTTTTCTCAAAACTGGTAATGTTAGAAAAAATGTTTAAAATTCTTAGAGGAAAACATACTGTAACCTTCAGGCAGAGGCTGGAGTTGAGTCTTGGGAGCCAAACCTTCACTTGCCACAAGTCTCAGAGGTGTAATTTGCTGAGATGGGTGTCTTCACAACATGGCCTTCCTGCACTTTGGGGAATCTTGTAGGGATGAGGAATGAACACGCGTCTCAGCCACAACCAGCTCTTTAACTAAGAACATACTTCTCTCTTTGCTTCTGACTCCCATTTTATAAAATAAAGACACTCCTTCACCAATTGGGAAGATTCTGAAGCACCAAGGAGTTTACTTCCAGCCTGGCAAAATTATGCAGTCTTGTCTGTTTTTCAATACTGATTTCACTGGTTTTGACGCTCTTGCGGTAATGAAAATCCGGGTCTAATCCTTAGTACACAATCAGTTTTTAGAGCAATGGCTCCAGAAACAAACTAGGAGCAATCCATTCGTCTTCTCCTCCTTCTCTGTTTCTCTGTTTGTCTCAGTCTGAAAGGTATCTCTGTTGCACTGCTTCAGTCCTTCTAGTCAGAGGCAATCCAACCCCAGGGTCTCCAGTTTCAACACCTCCATCTAGTTCGAGCTAGGTCGGGACCCAAGTCTATCAGTGAGATGGTTTACACACTAATAATTTGTCCCTCATCAGCAGTCTCAGTTCCTTGCTGCCAGGTTCCACAGGGGAGGCTGCTGACATAAGTTCCCCAGGAGTTCTTCCTTCTAAAAATATTGATCACAGTTCATCCTTTCTGCTTCAGCTGAATTTTGACAAGGCAGTTGCAAAAGCACAAGAGCAGCTTCCCATGCAACCTAGCTTCACAGCTCCCCTGGAGCTGTCACCTCCCCCCTGTTACACACATGCACCGTTTTAAAGTGTATTACTAACGTTACATTTGTCAGCAGTTTCATGATCATTCATCATTACAGCAGGAAACGCAGCATTCAGGGATGGTGTTATGACACTGAATTTCTGTGTGTGACAAGGAATGGCAAAATAAATAGACTTGTATCCAGGTTATGGCTATTTGAGAGGTGTTTTTACACAAATAATAGCACAAAACAAAACAATGCAGTTTGAGGCTCTTAGCTCAATATTAGAACTTTCTCCTCTCTATAACCTCCTCAACAAAAACAAGTAAAAGATACATAGATTATACAACTCTAAAATATTTCATGCAGCAAAAAGGACATACCCACTGGGATTTGAAAAAAAAAAAAAAGAAAAAATAATACTGTCCCATCACAATTGTGTGCTTTTCCTTCACACATGTCATCTGTCTCATGCATTGACCCTCCCCACAACAGATCTTGGCCATCACCTTTCTCACGTGGCCCTGAAGGTCTGCGTGCCCAACTGCACCACCAGGTATCTGCACTTGCACTTGTGTGCCAGGATGTATTTTTCCTCCCATGTTTATTCTATGGTCGGTGTAAGTGATCTTTGGTCTCTGACCAGGGGCATTAGCCATTAAAAGCACGATAACAGGTAGCGTTCTCAGATAGCCTTTGTGTTCGCTTCATTCAGCCCTGAAGCGGAGTATCGCTGTTGACTCAAGTGGGTAAAAAATTCGACAAGCCTTGAGAGCTTTTTTTTAATCCTGCCTCTATCATAGCACAGATCCTGGTAAAAACACTTTTGGCAAGTTGTTTATTTAGAGGAAGAGTGGTATTTTCTTCAGGGAAACTTAGGGACCACTGTGTTTTCCCAGCAACTTTTGTTATATTACAAATTATAATAAAATGTTCATAAAATATATGAGGGGAAATTCATTAAATTAGTCCTATTTTGATTCAAGCTGATATTCACAGTGGGGCTATTGTATCACATTTTGCTTGGCATGTTTTCAAAGAAGGTAATCAAAATCTCCTCTTCTTTTCTGTTTATCATCCCAACTCTATTTTTATCAGATGACTCTCCCCATTGTCATGGCAAGAGCAGACTGGAGTCTTAGTTCAATTTAGCAATACATGATCATAAATACATCAGCAGATTGAATTAGAAAGTGACATGCCAAAAGCATCTTTCTCCTCTTTTTTTGCATTCACACATCTGACTCAATCACAGATCTCTAATTGAAAAGCCTCAGCAGTGGATTAAGATCATATACATTATTACAAAGCATGCTGCCTTGTGCATGCTGATGAAAACAGAAGCACCTAGCAGGGGCTGGGAGCCCTGCACCCAGCTAGCCACACACCCCCTCTGCACACACAGGGGCAAGTAGCAGACAAAAGGGCCTTAGATGACAGTGGTACGAGTGGTTTGATATGTAATAGCAGAGGGAGGGTGCAGGGCAGAGGGGGAGGGGGGGCATAGCTATATATGACTTTTATTCTCTTTGAATAAAGAGCAAAAAATTTCAGCCCTTTCCTGCCCTGCAGAACCCTGGTGAAGTCAATGGGAATTTAGGAGGGAGTAAAACTAAGTTAAGCCTGGCAGCCTGGGTATTAAGCCCTGCATCTTTCCACTAGCTAGTAATTTTCGGGCCTGATTCATAGCCAGCTGGAGTAAAACATCCCCTCATGGGATTTTTAGCTCCTGTTCTCCATGGAGAGGCAGGATGATGAGTCCGACCCTGCCACTCCGTCTTCCCTTTCACTCAGTGCCCGGGGAGAGGTGTGTAAGATAAATGTGCTGAAGATGACAGTCCCTTCTCATCGCCCCTGAAGGAGCCTGCATGTTCAGGTGCTGCACTTTCGGAGGAGCAGCAGCGATTCCCCTGCGCTCGGGGAGGGGGCTCGCTCCAGACGAGCCTGCAGGAGTCTTTAAAAGGACTTCTCGGAGCTGGAAGGGAGCTAGACCAGGAGAGGAAATGCAGGTCTCCTGTGATGCCCACTACCCTTCTCCGTGGGCACAGAGTGGGTGCTCCCAGCCCCTCCCAGACGCCGCCGCTCCCCTGGCAAGGCGCAGACCCCGCACCCGTAGCGGGGAGCTGCCGGCTCCTCGGGGTGCAGGGGATCGGGGACAGCAACGGGACCGGCAGCACAGCGGGGCGACAGAGCCAGAGCCAGGTAAGGGCATCCCTGAGCTTGCGGAGGGGGGCACAGGC